>JAUMGZ010237864.1:0-20895 GCA_032359645.1 Pododesmus macrochisma | reverse complement strand
ATATTTACATTTACAATGCAATCTCTCTACCGGTATATAAACCATAAAGATTTGTTGACGTTTATTTCAGCATAACTCTAGCGTAGTAATATTGAAAACGTGTCGTAGTACATGGCATTCCTCTGTGAACACACTCACTCCATACCAAAACATTAATCTTTAGGCCCCTTGGGGGAAGAGCCCCATCATTTGAACAAATCTGAACCCCCTTCCCCTAAGGGTGACATCTATCAAGTTTGGGTAAAATTGGTCCAGTATTTTTGGACAAGTCAAAAATGTGAAAAGTTAACATATTTGCTATAGTGTTTGAAAAAGTGTAATCTATTTTTGACCCCAGGGTCACACCTTGAACAAACTTGGTTTTCCATGGCCTAACATTGCTTCATACCAAAACATTAAGCTCTAGGCCTTCTAGTTTATTAGAAGAAGATACCGGGTATGTGCAAGTTTTGTCAAATTTCCCCTGGTGGTGGGTGCCCCCTGGGGCCCCAGCCCCTTCATTTGAACAAATATGAATCCCCTTCCCCTAGGGATATTTCCTCCCAAGTTTGGCTGAAATTGGTCCAGGGGTTTAGGAGAGGAAGTCGAAAATGTGAAAAGTTTACGATGGAAAGAAGACAGACGACGAACAGGATTTGTATGAGAAAAGTCCAACTTTGGACCTTTGGTCCAGATGGACTAAAAATGAAACCTTTAGTGAATTATTTAACAGCTTATCAATCTGCATGTGCAATAGTATGTTCATAATATTTCCGATTGTTTGGACTTATATATATTATATATTTATAAACTATACACACAATGTACATATACATGTATATATAAAAGAATGAGGAAAACAAATGATTTAACTGTAGATGAAATAAAACACCTTTGATAACTTATATCAAAAGAAGATTGGAACCATACTGTGATAAATTATTGAAATTGTATTAAACTAAACAACTTGTGTCATTATGTTGACAAAAAAGTAAATTTTGAATAAGGTTAGAACAGCAATTAAATCATTCAGCAAGATTATACAAGAATAGTACCATTGCTATACAATTTAAGTCTGGATTACTGTAGGTATTAATGACACATACACTAATCTACTTAAAAGCTCATTCACAAAACCTTTCTGAACAAATGTACCTCTAAATGTATGTTTATATATTCTATCTAATAAGCATGTATTGTCCGTTCAAATTATGCTGATATTAGTAAAATTGCCCTCTGAAGGCTGAGCCCAATCATTTTTACAAATCTTATACCCAGTAAGTTCTCCTAAGGATGCTGCCCATAATACTTGGTTAAAATTGTTCCAGTAGTTTTGGACGAGAAGTTGTAAATGTGAAAAAAAACCTTAATATATTTGCTAAAATGTTCAAATTTGACCCCAAAATGTGTTACTTTTTTACTCCAGGGTCATGCATTGAACAAACTTGGGTTTTCTATGCCCAAAGGTTTCTAAATATGCAAGCAATAAACTCTGGGCCAGCCTTCTAATTTATTAGAAGGGTTTGGAAAATTGTCACATTTTCCAAACTTTGGCCAGCAAGGAAACTGAGTCAATCATCTGAAAAATTTGAATCCTCTTCACTTAGAGATACATATGTAGATGCTTCCTACCAAATCAGATTTGGTTGAAATTTGTCTTTCGTTTTTTGGAGATGTTGAAAATGTGAAAAGGTTATGATGGACAGGCAAAAGATATGACTTTTACCTTAGGAAATATCCCACTTAAAACCACACAAAAAATGCAGTACACTATATATACAAAAATGTATTTCTATTCAACAGTACACTTCACAATTTTTTACCACATTTTCATGTGTACATGTACTCTTGCCTTTTGATTGTTTATATTGTTTAATTAGGGCTTAACGAAAAATGGCTTAATTAAACTCCCTGTACATGTCTTGCAATTGTTTTTATGTTCAAAGGGTTTTTGGTCTAATTTTTTTCTTCAAAATTTCAAAGTCTATAGTTCCTGTACCAAGATCTACCCAAATATCTGTCGAGTGCTGAAGACATGAATTTCTTCTTCAGTGTACATGCGCATATGTGCATGTTAAACAAGGCAATCAGAGAACAGCTATAAACTTGGATCCTCTAGCTGGTAATTTCATTTGTATTATTCACCTTAACTTGTACATATATATTGTGTATTCAGGGTGTATTCTACCCAAGAGACACTAATTACTTCTATATCTCCCAATTATATAGTTTAGGCTTCCCTGATACAAGCTACAATGTACATGTATTGCCTGCATCGTGAGATATCTTTACTGTAAATGTATAGTTTAATATAAGCTGCAAGTAAATCCTATTCCCTTCCCACAAACTACTACAGTATTAATAACATATATTTCATTGATTTCTCAATCAGTCATTTTCACAATAGCCAAGCAACTAATATATATTTATACTGGTGTAAAATTAGATCACATTAATGTACATGTTTAATGTGTACATGGAGTGAAAGCAATTTTAGAATACATGTATGTTCTATTGCTGATGGGGACTGCATAGGTTTCCCAAATACATGTACATGTAGCTGTACATATGGACAGGAATAAGTTTATAATATTCTTATTTAGAATATATATACATGTACATCCATCTATGTGTGTGGCCTGAACACATTTAGTGATTTTGGTAAATGGAAACACAAGCTGTCTCAGCTTAAGCTTCCCTTTTATATTTTCAAGGTCATTGTCAATTCTTTTTACATTTGTCAAGGTCATTGTCAATTCTTTTTACATTTGTCAAGGCCATTGTCAACTCTAAATTCATTCTTCCTGTAAATCTTAATTTGCTTATGCAACCATTGGAAACTATTGACTGTCTGACAGATCTGCTCATCCATCTTATGATGCTGTTTTTCAATTATCATATTACAAATGGCAGTGTGCAATGTATTTAACACATAAATATATCTAAATATAATCTTAAAACATTATTGTTTTCCAAAATAGCAATTTAAATTTTTGATTCAACACAGGCTATAACCACCCCGAATGCAAATTTAGCTATATTTGCAACTTCTTTGGCGATCAAAATGCTGTTTATTATCTTTGCACGAGATTAGCTAATTTAATGTGTTTTTGTGTTGTCTTTTTGCACAAAAATGTATTCATATCTATCCAAGAACTAAAATGTATACAGCTTTAATCTTATTGAAGTTGGCATGTATATAGCATATTAACAGAAACACAAATTTTTCAATACTGGATTGTGCTTAAAAGCTTCATGTTGTAATAATGGTGTGATTAACATATGGGTATCATCTAATCATGATATTAATCTTGTGCTCCAAGTTTCTCTTCATCATAAACTACCGAAAGGCTATGCCTAGATGCAGGCACTTGACAGAAATAATTTGTTAGACAGACGAGATCATCATTTCAACACATACTTTGCTGATGATGATATTAGCTGTTCATCTAGATCTGTATGTATATATACTCCCCCAATATTCTCCCAATACCACTGTTCTCACGTGTACATGTACAGGTCATTGTTAACTGTACAAGGCATTTCCCATTTCAATTAGCACGACATGTAGGTTTCCAATGCATTCATTCAGAAATGTCAAGGTTACGTGCAGTCGCTCAATGTCTTGGCTGTGAATGTGTGTGCAAACTCAAATTATCAGCTGCACAAATATTAATATGCAACGTTAACTTAATGACATGCAATACATACATGTACATGTAGTATATTATGATACACTGGTTTAGAAATATGGATATTGAAATCTATCCAAAACTGGCAAAATGTTATCAACATGAATCTTTAACAACTTTGTACATGGAATCTAAAATGAATTTAACTATATTTTGATCCTGAGTATATGATCACATATATGTATAAACACCACATCTGGTTTACAACATTAATATTATACTGTTAGCTACTGATATACTGTGTATTTAACGATAATTAAATGGCAAATGAAATCTCTCTTTAATATCAGGACAGCAAGAAAAATTACTTCAACTAATTTGGTTAAATCTGATCAAATTTTCAACACATTAACATGAAAAGAGAGTTACAGTTTTAACAAGAACTAAGTTGTCGATGATGGCACACCATCGCATATTCCCTCGCGGATGGCTTGACACCTTATTCCCCCAAGTACCCCTACCCACCCCCTGACAACCATATGCTAAAATAAGTTGATGTAAAATGTAAGAGATCATGATCATTCCTCATGTTCCTGTGCTTTCGAAGAAAAGTGGGAATATTGCGATCATCTCCGCAGTCCGTACATCTTACCCTGTAACTCCTCCTACTACACCGTTTGAGATAGCTGGATCTTGAAACTTTAAGACATGGCAGATATACATGTATGTATGGATAAGTACACAACACTTTCGGATTTTTGATATGACCCATAGGGGCCGGGCTAGATGTGTTTTTAATTGTGATTCAAGATCTAGATATAATGATAAATTCATCTTACCTTGGAATGATCATAGCTAGGAAGGTGGAATGGTGATTTTGAGATGGTGCAGATCCAATGACCTCATAATAATCCCTCATTGCTTTAGAATTTCTGTTGTGTTGGAGACCAGGATGGTTGCAGATGAAGATTTCTTGCCAAGTCTTGGACATTCACGACATTAGGACACTTATCTTTCAACTATTAACTTTTATTTCCAAGAAACTTTTTGTTGAAATCTTTTTGTCGAAAGCTTATAAGTTTGCAGTAATATAAAAATGCATAGATATTTTGTTATGTCTAAATCTTGTTATGGAACATCCTAGCTACCAGTTCTATGAAAGAGTTCACTGCAAAAACTAGTAAATCTTGAGCAACATTATAATTATGCAAAACTGAAGTGCTGTTAACAAAATCCATCTTTTTAACGATGCACCCTATAAATTTGAACATCTTTCCCCTATATTAAATCCTCTTCGACCTGTATGTTAATCAACTCACAATTTATTTTCTTAACAAATTGAACCATTTTGATGTATAGTGTCAATTATATCTGCTGCCAATGTGATTATTATAGAATTACTCCAAAAGGGTCTGCTTTCTGAATAGCAATTGTCAAAAGTTCCAAAATTTGTTGTTGTTGTTGTTGAATCTACACATAGTGTACACATTTAAAAAATCTTTCCGTTTATGCAAGAATTCTTCAGTTCTGCAAAGTTTACCTATCACATTTTCTTATGTCCTAATAACACTGCACACATTCAATTCACAATAGTTTGTTAATCCGTATCCTTATGAAACTGGCGATGAATTTTCACACACAAACAAAAGAAGAAAATAAGTATTTTATAAATCAAAACTAGAATATTAAGCGAACAATTCTGGGATCATCCTGTTACGAATATGACAGATGCATAAATTAAGAACGATAGGTGCCTCTTGACTTCATAATGCAAACAGTTAATTGAATAATTAAAACTACTTAAGTTTCTAATATCACTTAGCTTTGGAGGCAACATATATGGATAATATCACCAAGTCATAGTCGTGTTACAAGTTTTTGAATTGAAAACCAGCACAATGATTCCATTCAGCTCAAAAACTTGTGGGAGTGTATGCCGCCAACAGAATTCAGGTTGCACAATATAGTTCACGTAGGTATGTCATGATGGCTTTCCCACTGGAAGGGAGATAGGATCCCCTGGCATGAGGATCCACTCTTTCGATATAGCATACATTATAAAACATTTCCACTCTCAAGGAGGGGTTTGGGTAATTAAGGAATGATAGCAGATTGGTTGTTTGGTTTTTCAAAGTTTACCACAATAAATAACACACCACAGTATTTATATTTGTTCTGTCACTTTCAGAATTTTCTTAATCACTGTGATTCAAAATGAGCATAAACTTAACTATTTCAACTGTGACTCAAAATGAGCATAAACTTAACTTTTTCAACCTTATCAACATTCTTCCGAAGCCTTAGACTCACTTCATCTACAGTTCACTTCTACAGGTGCCATTCATAAGGAAAGTATACCATGCTTTTTGTGGTAGAGTAGTAGGCATTAAAGCATGCTAACTTAACCACTATTTCATGTGATGGCACACTGTTACATCACTGTTTTTCTCTGAATGTTTTTCTCTTGCGTATCGATAGTTAGCATAAGTAATAATGGTTGATGAAGTCTACATTCCAGATGTATATGAACTTAACAGTTCATCAATCTTTGGTATGATTATGTTTAAGTACATACCACCATAATTGTTTTAAAAAATGTCAGAGAAATATAGTCTTGTACACAACATGATCAAAAAGTATGTACAATGAGTCTTTGTGTGTTTGACTAAGTGATCGGATTGGTATTTAATCACTCAAAATGTTATCATCTGTTTGAATGTTATTTTCGAAAGACTGGATAAGGATGTTCTTTAGTCATACATCTGTTTCAATACTCAAGTTATTTATACTGGAAGGATTATTGGCCTTACTTGTATGATTTTCCTTTGTTCTGTCAATACTAAGGTTAAAGCTACTCCCACCTTCCATTTCCATCATATTATCAGAGCCACTATAATTTGATGCCAAAGAATTTTTCTTGCTCGAAAAATTTGGACACGATTGTACATGTTGGTATGAGGAACTATCTCCTCCTTCTGTCTCTCTGTGATAGAAGTAATTAAAGTTTGACACAATTACAGGCACTGGCAATGCGATGGTCAACACACCCGCTATGGCACACAAAGAACCCACAAGTTTTCCCCACACTCCTATAGGACGCATGTCTCCATAACCTACTGTTGTCATTGTAACAACAGCCCACCAAAATGCGTCAGGTATACTACGGAAATGTGTGTGCTCTGCATCTGCTTCTGCAAAGTACACTGCACTAGAAAATAGAATAACTCCAATAAAAAGGAAGAATATTAATAGTCCAAGTTCTCGCATACTGGCTTTTAAAGTCTGACCAAGAATTTGTAGACCTTTTGAATGCCGTGATAATTTAAATATTCTGAAAACTCTAACTAACCGGATTACCCTCAAAATAGCTAACGACATTGCCTGGTTATTACTCTTGCTCTCATCTGCAATCACGGTACCAAGGGTTATGAAGTATGGAATGATTGCCACAATATCAATGAAGTTCATAATATTTTTGAAGAAAGCCAATTTATCTGGACAAGAAGCATATCGCACAAGCAATTCAAAAGTGAACCATATTATACAGCAAGTTTCAATGATGAAGAACGGCTCATTGAATTTTGGAATATCGTCTTCATCTATTGTTGCGGAGTTGTTTCCTTTTCCAACTGTTTTGTTACTTACTCTGTAATGTTTGAATTCTGGTAATGTTTCTAAGCAGAAAATCACAATTGATAAAAGAATTATTAGCACAGAAAAAATTGCTATCAACCTGGCTGCTGTTGAGCTCTCTGGGTATTCAAATAGAAGCCACACTCTTCTTTGGAATTCATTTTTAGGTAAAGGTTTTTCTTCTTCTTTGATAAAGCCCTCATCTTCCCTGAATTTGTCAATTGCATGTTCACCAAGTTCATAAAATTTAATCTCCTCTGAAAAAACATCCAGAGGAACATTCACAGGACGTCTTAAACGACCGCCACTTTGGTAATAATATAAAATTGCATCAAAGCAGGGTCTGTTTCTGTCGAAAAAATATTCATTCCGTAAAGGATCATAGTACCTGTTGCGTTTTGTAGGATTACCAAGAAGAGTTTCTGGAAATTGGTTGAGCGTTTTTAGTTGAGTTTCAAACCTGAGTCCACTGACATTAATTACTACCCTTTCACAGCATTCGTAGTCGCTCCCATGTCCCTGCGGACCCATGCCGTCGTCGCAATCATCAGAAGGCTTTGGAGGATAGGACCTGGAAGTATGACCATGATTTGGTAAAAGTGCTTTAAGTTCAGACATGTTAGAATACTTTGGAACACCACCATTCCCATGAGTATCAACGACCACCATAGCGGCCTCCATAACTTTTTTTTTATAAAGTTGCTTGCAATTTTGTAATGTAAATCATTTTAAATCCAAAACATACATCCTTTAACTCATTTACATTAGAATATGTTGTTTCTCTAAAACTTTCTTTACAAAATAATTCCATAATAGTTAATAGATGTAACATTACACATAATTTAACAGTTATGTAATATTATCAAATTGCATCCTTTTAAGAAACCATAAACAGATTCAGATGATACATCAATGAATGTAGGCTATTCAGCAAGTGTATTAAACTTAAAAACATCACATAGACATGTTAGAATTCACATTGTTAAAGGTCCAATACTTCAGTCAAACAAGGGTGTGAATAACAAAAGCTTCCAAATTAAAATCCGTTATTGAAGTGTAAATTTATCCGTTCCAATCCATTGGGATATGTGTATTATTTAATTTAGGACGACACACTGGGTGTAAAGAAAAAAAGTTCGAAAAGCCAACAGAGCTGTACTGTATACTAATAGAACTTCAAAATGTTCATGGTTTTACGTTTATGTATACGGCTATGGCATGTTCGGTATATATTCCTTAGTCTAGGTAAAAAGTACACAATACTGTTATTTCTGGCATTCGGTACACCCAGAATAAATGTCAGAATCATAAGAAATTCGTCTGCATCGCAACCACTCGCTTTGGAGTAAACGGGGTTTCCCACATAATCCATGTCAGAGGAATAAAGGTAATGCATTTTCGACATGCACGGGAATTGCAGGGTTTCAAATGCATGCTTAACTTCATTCAATTAATCAAACAAGAAGTTATTCATGCAACTTTCCTCCTACTACCATTCGGTCTGTTTACTCTACGTTGACACGATATCTCGATAATTCATGCACATGTTTGATAGTACGGTCTAAATCGATCAACCAATCAGTAAATGTCTTACAGAATAAGCATGGATTTACGTCGACTGGTAAAAATAACTTCTAACAGGTGCCCGCAGAGCAAGCTTTATAATTATGCTGATACATGAATATGTATTTACGCTTACCCTACTTTCTCTTCATGTAACAAAGCACATGATTTAGTATAATATTTCACAAAGACTGTTTGTTTTAACCTCACATTTTCTTCAGATCAACATTAAAGATTTAATTTACTGCGGGCGCGTTGGTTTACCTTATTCTCAGAGGTTCGTCTGCAAAACTTTATCAATATTAAACGTAGTACAGACGTCGAGACTCGACATTTCAGGGATGTGGTAATAAACATGTGCAGCACAAAAGAGTGGTGAGACAGCGTGGAAATAATTGATTGTGAGGGTCGACAGAGGAAACGTTAATTGAAATATTTTGTATGACCTAAAAGAACTTGAACATTTATAGAAAATGACTGCTTTCTTGCCTCCAAATCTACTGGCATTGTTTGCCGCTAAAGACCCGATACCTTACTTGCCACCAGTGGATAAACTCGGTTTTGAAAAAAAGAGGGTACCCTATGGTGGAGTTGCGGTTCATCTGCCAGAATTTGAGGTAATTTTTTTAAAACAACTATACATGAAAACCATTTATTGAATTTATAGAAACAATCTGAGTTTGAGTAATGAATATATTAAGTAAATGATCACGAAGCAGACTTACAGTGTTTCCAAAATGGCGGATACCAGTGTTGCCATGATAAGGACGTCTCGCTCGGGTACTTACTACGACGAATAATTCCCGAGAATTTGACGCTGACACATTTTATCAAACACTTTAATTTGGTTTTTAGTATATAAGTAAAATCACCAGAATAACACACTGTGTTTATAGTATTGCTAGTAACACGAAGCATTTGACAGTGATTCCCTTACGTTTCCAGTACAGATTGAACAAGATACATCTTGCTTCACTCGCAGAGATGCTAGTGTTGGGAGTAAGACAATGCTGTGTGTCTCATTTGGTATGATCCGCTCACATCGTTAATGTTTACATTGCCTGTTATCTCTGAATGATAATCTGGAGATGGGGTCTCCTCTTTTCTGTCACTAATTACAGTTAAGCAGCATAATTGCTTGTATGTTATCAATGTGTTACACATTCCTCCTACTAGCTTGGCATAATTTAATATTGAACCTTTCCACCTTGAGAGGAAACTGTGATTGATCTCTTGTACATATAGTTATAATCCCAGGTGTGGTATATTGATGTGGACTCTCCCTGTGTTAACAGTCACAGTGAAAGTCACAGTGAAATGTCGTCTGCTTACAAATATCCTAGAATATATATGTAGCAGCAAAGTTGTTTAAACTGGAGCACAAGTATGTGTACACACACAAGTCACAAGGACCCAAAATCAATGGTACAACCTGCAATGCGTAATTACCACCTCAGAATGGAGATACTGGGGCTGACACAGAAACGACTAGAATTGATTTCTTGATGCATGCATGTATTTTGTTCGTGCTTTGCTCAAACAATGGGTGCGGTTATCAAAGACATTTTACCAGTGTTACAGTTGTCTTTTGAATTATCATTAAAAAAAATAACAGACGCGTTAACTCTCTATTTCCTCAAGCTAGTACATGTAATAGGAAAGAATAAATTAGTATAGCAGCACATTATGTTTAGAGTTTTATATTGTATGTGAAGCTGTTAATAATGTTGATAAGAGGGAAGTATTAAAAGAAACAATTATATGCAGATTTTGTTTAATACAAGCAATCCTTAAAGTGCTATTTTTCTTTACTTACGTTGAGTAGAGCTGCGACTGCTGATCCAACAGAGGTGTAGTAGTTTCGTCTTTGCAGCAGTCCAAACAGTCGTCATTATTATGAGAGCAATTTTTGTTAACATTTGTCTGTGTATTGTCTACTAATATTACAGCATCACATTTTCTGTTTCCACCGCTAGCACAGATAGTGTCGTTGTATGAGGGGGGATTAGAATCTGGGGAGGATACTTGGGGGGATGACAAGGGCACATTTTCAACCTGTTGATGCTGTTGTTCTTTGTTTGAATGTTTATCACTTGATTTTTGCATTTTGAAGATATTTGGAAGACATCTTGTTTTGCTGTTATCATCATCATTGTCACCTCCCCCACCCCCACCTCCCCCTGCTCGTGAAGAATCTGCAACAGAACTTGACCTGCCACTGTTTGGTGCAGATTTGCTCCTTCTTATGCGCTTTGCTGCCTGGACCCTTTCTAATCGCTGTGATTCCACGGTATCAAGGTCTTTGGGCTGTCAAAGGAAATATGTATATATATATATATATATATAGCATAGCAGCAGAAAAAGATGAATATATACAAATAATATGAAATACAAGAATTAAATTACAAATTGTAGTCACTGTTATATCTTTCACACAATATATGAATGAATGTGTGTAACTCGATGAAAGGGTTATACTACAGTACAGCATCTTACAACAGGAAAAACTACTAACATTTTAAAAGTGAGAACCTGAAGTTTCCTTTGTGGGAAAAATACCTAAATGTACCACAAAATATTTTGTTCACACTTAAACAGTGTCCACACTAGCTCAGTCAATAACAATGACCATGCTGAGCAGCAGGTGGCCAAGAAGCCATGCTGTGAATGACTGTCCCCACACAACCTAAACAAATTTACCTGTGTAATTTTGAAGATAAGCATATAATATCTGCATGAAGTACATGTAGATATAAAATATGACAACTTGTATACTTGTATGAATATATTTGTTTTATAAAAACATTTCAATCAAAATACTTTTATTTTCTTGATTTATTATTGTACTCAACCAATCTAATTAAGATTATATCTAGATTGGTACTCAACATACAGAATCCTTTTGGCCTACTGAACGTTGACCTCAGCACTCATATAGAACTTTAACTTGTACAGTCTTAAATAAATGCTAAAACACTGCTAGTAAATGTGCATATTAAGCATAGTATATATAGTTGCTACATCATCTCCAGATGTTACCTTTCACAATTAATATATTCTTGTGTATTAAGAATTCCATCATCAAAATAAATATCTTCATAAATAATTAATTGAATGTTAACAAACTTATAACAGTTTGTAATTATATGATGGGACTGCTTTAGTAGTGCAGAGACTGAACTTGTCATAGTCAAGGTGAAAGAGCAATAGGTCATAGGTGCATGTTTTAATTAAAACTAATAAATAGATCTATACATCACCGTGGGCAATAGAACATCATTAAAGCTACTTAAGTTGTTCACTATCACATGAAAAAGTTTCTTTATGGTAGCAAATGCTGAAGGTCACATGTTTTTTGCAAATTAAATTTTTTTTTAATGTATTTTCATTTCAGGATCCAAAAGACACACCACCCCCAACACGAGTTGAAACAAAAGATGAGAGGAAAGAGAGAAAGGTAACTATTTTATAAAATGTCTTTCTTAAAGAACAACTATTCAAGTCTTCCCTCTTTTTATTTTGATTGCAGCAATGTTTGTGTAGGTAAGACATTATGTCTGATCATAACACCTTTGCATTTGTCAAGAAATTCTTTAATCCTTGGATAAAGGATAAAAGACAAAATGTAGATACAAAACTGTATGCGTTTCCTTTTTCATACATGCATGTATGGTCTGAATTTTGATCAAACAAAAAGCTTATCCTTAAGTGGTTTTTAAGTAAAAATTGTATAAAAGTACATGTACAGTACAGTGTGGTTATAATCACAACATGTCCAGCCAATTTATAATTTCCCCTGCATATTATTAAAATTAATGGTGCTATTTATTCTTATATGACATATTTAAATTTTGTTTATTATATACATTTTTGTGCAGGTAATAACAAATGTAATAACATTTGAATAAAAAAAACTTGAGATGTTTAATTATTCTTCATAATAGAATATTAAAAATGTTCAGAATGTTCAAAATTCATAAGAGTAGACAGGGCTGATTCAAAAGTTGTTCAAATGGGGCCTTTGGGCTTGCCAATAAAATTTGGACATTTTTATTTGGAAATCTCGAGCAATTTTGCATCACAAAACATTACACAATTAAGAGTTATCAACATGACTATGATAAGATTGTTTTTAAGAACAATTCAGCATAGTGACACCTAGGCTAGGTAGTTCATTTCTTGAACCCATACTGCTAATTCATGAAATGATTGCAATTAAAAAATGGGAGTTAATATATTGTAGAACATTAAGAAAATGGCAAGCTTTCAGGGCTTGACAATAATATTTGTCCAATTTTCTGGTGCAAGTGCGTTTTACTGTCTACTTGTCTGATGGGACAAATTAGAAATTCTGCAGTGCAAGTAAAAACAGTTGTAAAAGTCTAAATGAAAATATATTAGCCAATTTTTCGTCGTAAAAAACATTGAAACAGAGCGGAAGTGTAAATACAATCACCCTGCTGCTGGGCTGTATTTTATCTCTGATGATCATGTAGAAGTATGACATCTTCCAAATGAAATGTTAAGCATCATCAAAGCACTTTTAGCTCTCAGGATGTTGTAAAATTTAAACTGATTGTGATTCATCACTGTAGTCAACAAAAAGTAACGACGTTTGGGTTGACAAATAGCAAGGCTAAAAGAGAAAAAGACTGACAAGGAAGAAGAATAAGAAAGTTTATGAAGAGAATAGGGGACATCTTTTTAATCTAATTGGTCCATTAATTTCCAGATTTAATGTGCAAGAAAGGAAAACTGTGCATGCGGTCACATATATGACACCGCCCAGGCTGCGGAGAACATTTTGATTTTTAAGGCATGTCAGTTTAGTGAACTGGTTGATCAAGCATAACCACATTTATTTTGTGTTGAGGTTTGCTTTCAGATAGTAAATTAAAATTTTAAAATGTCATATTAATAGATAAATAAATTAATAAAATTAAAATTTACACATAAATAAGAAACACATGTACTTGAGTTTGTTATAGTTTTTTATTTAATTATTAATTTTCAATAGGACTATTTGGACAAGCAAATATGGAGTTCAGACAAGTTAATTTCTGTTTCACATAGTACTTATATTCCCGATTCATTACGTTCTGCCAGTTATTTTTGATTTTCGGACCTAAGAAGATACAGTTTCATACTAACATGTATTCTAAATTGTTGTGTTTGATGCATATTTTGGCTTTCTTTAATGTAAGTAAGTCAGTCAGTCAAACAATCTGTCTGTCGCATGATAAAATTTATTATAAAACTTATTGTAGAGCCCTGGCTTTGAAATTATTATTGGCCAAGATGAGACTGTGATCATTCGATTTTTGTTGACCTCATTTTAGTGTCAATTGTCATTTAAGGTGTCAGTGATTGGTAGACTTAACAAAGAGGATACAACTCTTGTGCACTTAAAAAAACATTTTATAATAAAAAAGTTGAAATAGTTTGATAGAATAATGTTCTTTTGTTTGCTTTGTTGCCAATCTCGACTGAAGGTCCATGGTGGACGTTTCTAGTTTAGAAATAATGTCTGGCACTACAATTTACAATTTCCACACCTTTCCAAAATCACTGGACCAATTTTAACCAAACTTGTTATGAAGCATCTATAAGGAAAAGGAAATAAAATTTATTCAAATGATGGGAATATTTGTTTTTAATTCTCTAATTAAGTAAGAAGTAAAAAAAAAGTGATTGGCATGCCAAGAGGGATAACTCTTCTGAAAAGTAGTAACATTAGTTTTATTTATGGTTTATGCAAGACAAAAATAGTGAATCAAAATGTAAAAATTTTAAGAAGTTTATGGTTTTTTTTCTCTGCTTTCTTAATTTAAGTTGTATAATAATATCACTTTATCAGTATAATAATAAATGGAGTTATGGCCCCTCTGTTTGCTAGGAAGTTTAAGTCCCACAGACTTGAAACTTTATATGTGGTTTCACCTTGAAGTGTTATACCTGCAAAATCAAAGGTAGGTTGCTTTGACCTTCCTTGAACTAGATTTTCCACTTCATCAATTTCACTTAAATTTTTAGTTTTAACTAAGTGTAATATCCAGATTTGAACCTTTATGTGTTTTTCTTCAGAGAATTCTACACACAAAACCAGAAAGTACCGTTAGGTGGGATCAACCTTTTGTGACTTAGATTTTCCACTTAGATTCTTAGTTATATATTTACCTTTGCCAGACTTTCACTTTGTGGGGCATATGAAAGTATTCTAGCACAAGTAAATTTTACAGTCATTCACTTATTGACTGGGGTGCCCCAAATGGGATTTACAGCTTCTCTCAAACTTCATTGACACACTTTTCACACAGTGTGTGGCTGATTTTTTTTGAGCAGAAACCCAGTAAATTAAATCCTGGATAATTTTGGGTGTGGTTGATGGTGTGCAAAAATGACCATTCATATAAAAACACCTGACCCTGTGACAGTGTATATTTCGATTCCAGTACTAGTTTTACCGTCATTTCCTCAATTCATGTTCATGTTGTAATAAACATATAACTTTGACAGTACTTCATGTCGTTCATGCCCACAACTTTATTATGAAGAAGAAAAATATGCACACATTTTTACATACAATGTTTAGCAGTAAAAACATGTCTGTATTTTGTAGAACATGTGATTGCCATCTATTGTTTACTTTTTAGTAATATCCAGGACTTACTGTCTTTGTACCCTTGACATATATCTCAGAAATAGTATTACTAGATACACAGTAGGTTGTAAGTACATATATAATTTAGTAGCAGGCTTTTACAAAATCTTTGGTTTAACACCAACTTTTGCATACCGAACGCCTTTGCTTAATATTTGTGGTAAAGGAAATACCAAGAAAGATTGATGGTATTCAATTAAGAAACAACTCCCAACCTTTCTGTGTGATATTCATTCGGAAATTTTTGTATCCTGGTTTCAAATAGGGTCACTAGGAGTTTTATGGGTCTTTGAGCCTATTTTATAATCCTACCTGGGATTTGACAAACAGGTTGGTCGTCCTATGTACCCTGTTTAAAAACCATTTGAACATCTTGAAATATAGTACTTAATATTTCAGTAAAATCACTATAGAACAAATTAACCAGGAATTCACAGGATTCATCTAAAATAGATTTCACTACAGGTATTAGTGTTGCAGTGGTATAATTAGCCAAATCATTTTCTTAAAGCAGCGTTATTGTCTGTAGTAGATATTTGTTAGGTATATACATATATATAGCTGATTACAAGCAGCATTGTAATTCTCCAATGTTTTAGGATACCCTCATCACATACTTGCTGTCTTGTGTAATAATATCACTTTGCTTTTTACTTATTAGCTGTGCATTGGCTCTTGCCTCTCTTAAATTTTAGAGATATTGTCTGAACCATGTTAGAAGTATTGTTGATTATCTGTATACTCAGCTATTAATCCCTCTATGTAAATAAAGAAGCTTACAAGCATTTGTACTTGGAACATTTTTCTAAGAAATGTTTCGTCTTAATAAAAAATATTATGTGATAAATTTCTTGAGATTATGCATAAATAAGATGTAAATACCTGTTCATTGCCTTGTTGAAGGTGTTCATTAGGATTTCCTAGATTTGTAGCTCCTATCCAACTCATGACTGGATGTATTGTTATTAGTGAAAGCTTTATCTGTGTGTTGTGGTAGGTAGGTTTATATGTTGCAGTGTGCGTATGTGTGTGTGAGCTCACTACAACAGTACAGCCCCAGTCTACAGGTTTAATGCTCACGACAATCTGTGTCTCTATACTCGTAGATTTTTACCTTAGAATGTCATTTGAAGTATCAAACTTCAAATATGAGTCAAAGCAGCCATATTTATTGAATTTTATCTGAACAGAAAGAGTTAATATAACTTAAATAAATGTAATGTGTATTAAAGTGAAACAGATACAATAAAAAGAACTAGAAATGTTAGTTTTTTCTTACTGGGTTAGAAGGATTACATTAGTCAATAGTGACTAAACATACATATTCTTAAAGTGCATGCATACCTGAGGTAAATCTGTATCACTCTTATTCATTCTTGTTGTCCTTGTTAATTTCAATGATGTATTTTTACTAAATTTCTATAAACTAAGAATGGCTTATTATAATTCTATACATATTAACTAAGAATGGCTTATTATAATTCTATACATCAATATAATTATGGACATCAATTATATCCTTTTAAGCTATTTAAATCACTTGTTCCTTATTTTTGTTAAAATTTAAATCAAGTTCCAACATGGTTCTAAATTTACAATCTACTTCCATTCACTTTTTAGAGACATTTAAATTTGCCTTTTTGTTATGCAAAGCATGAAAGCTCCCATTAAGGTTGATTGCTTTTAAGTAAAATGTCTTTACAAAGTACCAGTGTTACAAGTCTACATTTCTGTAATTGTTTCTATATTTAGTATGATTTCACCTGTTGTCTATCCCTAAGTCCTAGGCAAATCAATGTAAATGTCTACACAAGACAGAATTCAATGAAGGAACCTTGACAATTGTATATAGACATGATAGAACAACCATTGCTTAGTTAATACAGTATTAAATGAGTTAATTGAAATGATCGAATTATTGCAAAAATCATGAATATATCACAATTCCTTTATTGTCAAGTTTTAGCTTCCTTGATAGAACCCCATCTACATCTTTGATAGGCCACTCTGATAAAATCCAAGACTTACACTACTATAATTATTGGCAACATAACAGACTTAGCACTTGTAGTCTCTTACTACGAACACAATCAGGCAGATCAGTTTTTGTGCATTGAGTTGTTTGTTTATCATGTGTTGACTCAGTAGTACACATTACTGTATAGTAATATGTTTCTCATTATTCACAGATCAGTGATATATGATCAGTTGTCAATTTTTTTTTATGATTTGTGAAGTTCTTCAATTGCTCAGAAGGCTAGATGGACTATTAAGTGCAATTCAATTTAATTATTATATGCTTTATTCTGTATACCTGCTCTTGAAGTACTTTGCAATGTTCTAAGTTTATGTTTAAAGCTTGAATACCGTACAAAGAATAATAATGTCACTCCTTGAATTTCATGAATTGTTAATTTTCCTGTGAGTATATTCAACTTTTTACCCCAGTGTTTTGTAAAAGCTTTAAAAGACAAAAGATTTGCCTACCTTAATTACCTACCCTAATTTATTGCAGTCATTAGCAGAATCATGGTTATGTTTTCTTTTGACCTTATTATTATGATGATTAGGGGTACATGATGTCCTGTTCAATTTTCTAACTGCTGTGTAGACTTGGCTTTATCAGAAATATTAGGCTTTAGTTAATCACTCTGTAATGTTTGTATATACCAGTGCTAGTCCGTCTGTATTGACATAGAGAAATTAGAAATAAACGAACTTGGGTCTTGGAGCTAGATTCAATTATTGCTAGAAAGAGAATGCATACATACTTGTAGAGTTATTTATCGACCAGTATATATACACATATTTTCGGGGACGATATAGCATCTGTGTGGTATTGTAACTTCATTTTTTATTAACCGAAATCAAAGTATATTTAATTGAAAGGCATTTTCATGAAAAGTCATGACTTCATATTTGTTATATATATGCTTGTTGGGGTATTGTACACCTAATCTCTGTTACATGTTTGTTTATTCCTGCATGAAGAATGTTACATTAAGGTATGAACAAAAAAGTGCGAACAACAGCTGGTTTTCTCAGTGTCACAATGCACGGTTTAAGCTGGAAATGTTTGATACGTGTAATAGCTTATTTATTTAATAACACTGTTCTCGCAGCTGTGCAGTCTCAGAGGTTTGAAAAATTACAGTAATCTTTACGATCATTTTTATACATGCACATACAAAAAATGAGTATATTCATATGTTTCTGTCATCAACATTTGGCATTTGGGTGATGTCATGTAATATGCAGGTATGACTAAATCAAACCCATAGCAATGGTATGAATTAAGTACTTCTGTATAATCTCTACTACAGCGAATTGCTAATACTCATTTTTATGCCATAAAAATTACCCAACACAAAACCCTTATTCATTAATTCATTGTATGTTAGTTCTTAATTAAGGAAGAAGCAATTGTTAAAAGCCTGTAAAATGTTGAGGAACAAGAAGTCAAATTTGTGGTTGTTTATAAGCAAAGCAAAAGCACATCCATCATAACTGACCTAATTAGTCTTTTATATGAATAATGACTTGGTTTAAAGTGTTCAAAATTGAAAGAGGCCCTAAAATCTGAATGGAGACAACTAGTAATGCAGTGATTGTCAGAATGCTCTTGCATTTTAATCATGTGTTTAAATAGAAATGTTATTTTTACACTTGTCTGATTGATTCTATGTGTTGTATTTTTCAGAGAAAAGAAAGAGCAGAACAAATTGCATACAAACTAGAACAAGACCTGGCATTATGTAAGTAGCTTTGTCTATTTATGTCATAATACATATTGTATAACATTTATTGATTTTGTAGTGTGTAGAAAAGACATGTGGAAAATGTGCTTGTTTTTATAAATGTTGAAATATATAAATTTAAACCTTAAAGGAAAATTTTTAGAATGAACTGGTTTTTTAACCATTGCCTGCAGAAATGATAAAGAAAGTTTTGAACCAAAATCCAGAGAGATAGCACAGAAAAGTTTAACCAGTTCCTACTGAGACTGTACAGAAATGTTAACCAAGATTCACAGAAATGGTTCAAAAGTTTAGCTGAGATCCATAAAGATGGTACAGAAAAAGTAACCAAGATTCATAGAGATAGTATAGGAAATTTAGCCAAAATCCATGAAGATTGTGCAGAAAGGTTTGATGAAGATCCACAGAAAATTCTATTGGTTGTTTCATCGAGATCCAAAAAGATTGTACAGAAAAGATTGACCAAGACCAATAGAGATGGTATAGGAAGTTTAGCCAAGATCCATTGGCATGAAAGTACATGTGTACAGGAAGTTTAGGCAAGATCCATTGACATGAAAGTACAGGTAGTTTAGAAGAGATCCCCATAGAAAGTATTGAAAAGTGTAATCATGGTCCACAGAAATAGTACAAGAAGTTCAACAGAAATCTACATAGGCGGTACCAAAAATTAACAAAACAATTGATGTGAAATATTTAAGAAAAGGCATTGTTTTTAGAAAGAAATTTAACAGTCAATATAAATGGAGTGTTCTCTGAAGAGGCTGACCAAAGTAAGAGTATTACACAAATGAAATATAAGGACTGAATACTAAGCAATATATAACATGTCTGGTGCATGTAAAATGACTTAATTAACCTGTCTTGCAAGGTATCAAATTACAATTTCCAGTAGAATCATTGAGAGAAACAAAGATTGAAGCCATGAAAGTAGACATGAAGAGCATAAGAATGACTGGTTATTGATCAATGGCTGGCTTTGCTGACTATTTATGTCCTGACCCTGGCAGACTGGATGTTTATTGTGCTTTACTGGGGTCTTACATATGTGTTGTACTTGGTCAATATAGCTCCTGGTTAAGATTTGTCTACCTTCTTTGCATTTCTAATTCATTCTTCTGTCTATGTTTCCCTCATAGAACACACATTTGGAAACAAAATTTCGTACACTTTCTGGCGCTAACTACTTTATACAGGCTCTCCCAAAACACTTTACACCACTAAACACTTTCCACCACAAAAAAACACACACAAAAACAACAACAACAACACCGCAAAACACTATACACCTCGAAACTTTACATCGCATAACACTTATTATTATACCTCTTTGATGTAACAGTAGCGCCGGTTGGCTACAGCATACCAAGTGACAGGGAAATAAAACATTGAATTTCCTTGGGGCTCCGCCCTCAGGAAAAATGACCGCTTTGGGTAAATAAAACTTTGAATCACCCCGCTAACAGGGCCAGAAATATATAATATGCACCACAAATCACTATATGCTACAATACACTATACACAACAAAGCCCATGTCTTCATACTTATGAGTATAACTTCAAATTACTCTTAAATATTTCAAATTATATATTTTCTAAAAAACATCTATTAACATATCTAGTAAACCAAAATCAATTCTTTTCATTTATGCACATGGTCTACATAATT
>JAUMGZ010237853.1:0-10767 GCA_032359645.1 Pododesmus macrochisma | reverse complement strand
CTAACGACGCACGACGACGGACAAAGAACGATCGCAATAGGTCACCTTGAGCCTTTGGCTCAGATGACCTAATAATTAAAATTTAACCCTTGACATGTGAATCACCCATAATTATGTGAATACTTAACATATAAATACAATGTACTTTACATTTGAACCATTGACATTGACCTCCTGATTTAAAAAAAAAAAAAAAAAAAAAAACACCTGACATTTGACCCCTGACATGTGTTCACTTTAATATCAGTATTGCCCTAAAAAGAAAAAAAAATTGAGACATTCGAAGCTGATAAATAATTACAAGAGAAATCCTGCAATTCTAACCTAAAATGTGAATCCTGAAGATGTGAAGATAGTAAAATATTAATTTTTCATACACAAGGTTTCAAATGCATCGTTACAACAATGGGTAATACCCAATGTAAAGATACAATTCTATCTATAAACACATGTCAGACTGTTTTCCCTTATTTTTCACAGACTATTTACGTAAATTTTGTGACTAGCTTGTTCATACATTCCAGTGCACCAGTATGCATCAATAACAAGTTGCCCTATTAAGTAAATCTATCACTGTCTTGAGTTTGTGTGACTAGCATTATAGATCCCTGCATGTAAACACTACTGTGAAGACAGATTTATCCCATATGTATACTCGACGAAAACTACGCATGTATTTTCCCATACAAAAACTGTTACCAACAATGTTTTTTGTAATCTTTATATTTTATATAATTAATTTTACATCCTGATTATATTAATGTAGCTGTATAACTGGCTGCAATGGTACTCATAATCTTGCATTCTTCTGACTAGCTAGTTCATAAAACACAAGGTACGCCTCCGAAGATATCACCTGGCTCGAACTGATTGACGAAACCCTGTGTAAAAATTTAATTTTTTAAAAAATGAGTTAACTTAACAACACATTTTTCAATGAAAGAAATACATACATTCTTTGTGAATACAATATACAGTACATGTATTAAGAAAAGAAATTAAATTAATTATTTGAAAATACTTTAATTGTAAAATTGAAGACTGGTCAGTATTATTAACAGGTTGACATGGGTGGTGCGACTTTTGTCCAATAATATCAGTACAAGGTTCAGATTATAATAATCAGCAGTAATCGTGTAAGTTTTTCATCATTTTAATTAATTTTAAAATTTTGACCCTTTCTTGAACAAAGCATAATAATTTGTGAATTTTAATCTCAACATCATTTTTTAACTCACAATTGTGATAAATAATATTCCACGGAAATTTTTGTTTATTATATGCACCTGTAAACAGAATAATTTTTATCAGAAATCATTGATATACAAGATGGAGAGATTGGTAGAAGAATCAACAGACAAAAACAGATAAAAAAGACGACAAAAACATCTTCAGAAGAACAGAAAGATGCAGATGGAAGAACCAAAGCTAAATCTGAAGATATCCATAATATTCAATACAGAGTCTCTTAATAGTGTAAACGAGGCCCATAATTAAGAAAATCTACACAAATTCTTAACTCTATCTTAAAAGTTTGCCTGAAGATTCAAATAATATTAGCATACTTAATAAAGTTTGGTAATTTCAATCAATATTTGTCCATGCAAAATGAGATGCTTTATTTGAAACAAATAAGCATGCATAAACAGATGCACAGCCCCATACATGGACAAATATACAGGACTGTCACAATTCATCCCTCATTTTCCCCAAAACATACAAAAATATGTACCCCTACTTTCCCCTATACCAAAATGAAAATATATTTTCCCCCACTTTCCCCCAAATAGGGATAAGAAGGTATGTATGTGTACCCCCACTTCTCCCAAACAGAGATAATAAAACAGATATCCTCCCTATATGTACCTAGTATCATTGAAGGTGTTCCACTCATCAGAGAACGGATGTTTACAGTAGGCTGTGTAGTGTCCTGAGTACACACTGCCTATGTGGTTACTGACGGCATACAAGTTATACACCACTCGAGGACCACCTGTTTGTCAGATATAAAGCAAAATATGAAAATTAAAATAATAATAACTGATATAAACTTGCCTCAGATAGTATCCGAGTTACAAATCTAATATTCTACTAGGACTAAAACATCTGTCTAAACAAGCAACGTTTCAATTATTTCCTTGTTTTCCTAATGCAACACCTTTTGTACTATGTTTAAATACATGTTTTTGAGTTTCATATAAACAAGATTAGGTTTATTCTATACATAATAAATAGTTCACATATATCTGCCCCCATAGTCTTTTATACTCAACTAGAAGGCCACAAGTCTGGGTGTGATATAAAAAGAGTCATGACTGTATATCAATGTGTTGCTTACTTTAGGCCAAAAGAAAAAAATAGTTGTTTTTCCGCTAACCCTACCGACCATCATTTTTAGTGCCTACCCTAAAAGTTTTATGACATTTTCAGACAAGCACTGTTAAAGTCAGAACCTCTGTCTCTATGTAACCTATGTAAAAACTAAAAGTAAAATAAAAAGATTTGTCTACCTACCTACCCTAATTTTTTTGAGGCCGTTAGTGGAAACACTGTATTGTTTTTTGTTGGCCTTATTTTGAGAATTATTGCACCAAGTGAGCACTAAATACAATTTTAGAGTATAAAACAGAAGTTGCTTTTTGGATAATATTAAATTTGAATTTCATCCTTACCTTTCTCTGCTGAGTATTCGGACATATCTAACGTACTTTGAAAGTCCACACATGTAGATACTTTTTGACTGTAACGACCTTGACTGAACCTCTTCAAATCTGAAGGTCAAGGTCAAGGACAAAATGGCATTAATCACACAAAAGTCATTACATTTTAGTAATTATGGAGAAGTTAATAATTATTTTATTTTCATAATTCAAATATCAGCAATCTATTCTGAGCTTAAATCTTCAACACAATAAAATCATCTTTTGTGGACATCAATTCACATAATTACATTATCTTAATAAAATAAATTTTCCAAGTCAAGGGAGATAATTGGATTTTTCAATATAAACTTTTGAATTGAAATGTTTCTATAAAAGTATGATCATCTATACAAAAGAGTGATTGATTACAAAGATGTAACCTTACCTTAACACATACTTTTTAAAATGAATAGTTTACATCTGACATATTGATCATAGTAATCAGAAAAAATTATCACAATTTGATACAAAAACAAAAAACAAAGAGTTGTTTATGGACACATACATAAATATAGAATATTAACTTTCATGAAAAAACTTTAACTTCATACCTTAATGTTAGTGATACTCTATTTAAAATTGCTGAACTATACACAACATAACTGGGTTGTTTGTTTAATTAGGTTTTAACATCCTTCAACTCATGTCTAGGTCATATAGAAAAGCTGTCTACTTGTGACAGTGCACACTGATGGGGACATTATAGCCCTGTCTCACTGAAATATCACGCCACAGACACATTGACATGATACTTTACTTGGTCACATTATCTTGACACTGAGCCAGCCAGTCCTTCTCCAAATGCTGAGCACTTAGCAGGGAGCGAGAAAATAGAAAATTACCTAATTTTAATGTCTTATTTGTGACACAATAACCTGATCACGAAAGAAATGCCTAACCCCTGAGCTACTGCGAATTGAAAGTCACAATTCCGTAACCTATGAACTGTAAGTTTACATATTCCACTTCCACAACCCTTTTTGGAGTTGTTGTGGTGGTTATGTGGATAAACATATGGGTCATTGCTTTCTTATATGTCTGTATATGTAAGATCGAGTTATCCATGTAGAACACCCACGTAGGATATCTCTGTCTTGCATCACATGCTTTTGCTTTCTTACATCACATGATGTCAGAAATAAACAATCAAATGACATCTCTTATTAACTGTGCTTGAGGGTTTGATTCCCTGCTTGGTAACTGAATTTGATGATATGAATATTGCTTTAGATACACATAAAAAGGATACGGAACACCAATATTTGTGGAAACTTCTGTATAGAAAAACTTTTGGTACAGGATTTTCTTTTCTTGCATATTTCACATGTCTGAAAAATAAGAAAAGTAAATAAAGACAGACTGAAATTGTTAATCTTAAGCCATTTTGTAAGCCTAGATAAGGAAATTACAAGCCAACTTTTCGTTAAAATAGTTCTTTCTGTGTACATGTCTTGTTAATTCACACTTATTAAACTTTGGTAACATTTCAGGTCAAATTTTATTAGTACTCAATAGATAAATCAATAGCCTTTTCAAATTGATAGTATAAATCATTTAAATTTCTGTGCATCATTTTTGTGTAATCTTGTGCCGATGTATACAATTATAATGCTATGTGGAAATTCTTTAAGATTAATTTTTTCATACAGTGTATTTATATGCATTTCATAATTTTTAACCTCATGCAATGAATGTCCTGAAAGTTCACAAAATAGTAAGATTCAAGCTTTATAACCATTAATCTAACCAACTAAAGGGGAGTAACTTGTTATCATAACTTCCTATAAACATAAAAATAATCTACCCTTGTGGGTTTAAATAGCCTATATTTCTTTTGAAATTTCTTTTTCTGAAACTTCATAGACAGGCATATCTTGAATGTAACAGCATCAAAGCTTACCGGTCGTTCATCGTGGTCTAGTTCTTCTTCTCTCATAAATAAACTTATACACTGTTGTAAAGATACTTCAGATCCTCTCTGAAAACATAAAACAAACTCAAAATACAGACATGTTACAAAAACATATAAACTTATCACTCATACAGTTATCAACTATCATTTCACTTTTGTTAATGTTGATTTTTTTTTGGTCAAAAAAATGAGTCATAAGGAGGTTTTAAAATAGACGATGGAGGGCCTGAGATCCAAATATTTAATTCTGTTTTACCTAACAAAAACACAAAAAATAGAAATAATTTATACTTTAGGAAATAAGTATTGTGTATAACAGTTGAGATGAACCGTATAGCCTGTTTTGATTTTAAACAAAAGAGAATGTTTTATACCTTATACAACATACTAGAATAGCCCTAGATTAGTTTGTATTAGTTTGTATTAAGGGCTTATTGCTCGATCAACAGCTAAGGTCATTTACGGACATGCCAGTTTTACTGGTGGAGTATGCCGGAGACCCGGAGAAAACCAACGGCCTACGGCAAGTCACTGGCAACTTTCTCACACTTGGCCGCCCCGAACGGGAATCGCACCCAGGAGGTGAAAGGTTTTTATGATTACAAGTCAGCGACTTTAACCACTAGGCCACCGCGGCCCCAGAATAGAATAGCCCTAGAGCTCTCACCTTAGGTATTGGTACAGACAGATCCCAGAAAGGATCAAAAGTGGTTGACTTATGCCCACAGTCTTTGAACCTAAGTTCACTCTTCAACTGTCCAACAAATATCTCTGTAAAGTAGTAAGAAAGAAACAAATTAAGGCTTTTTACAAGGCAATTATGGTTGTATAATGACTGTTAAAGTCTGCTTTATAATTTGGTTGAAAAAAAGTTTGAGAGTTTGCAATAAAATTTGGACTATATATACCTAATTTTTCATTTGTTTTATTTATATTTAGGAACATTTAGACAAGTACAATGTCAGATGATCATGTATCTTAAAGTCTATAATTTCTTATATTGTCAAAGAAAGATAGAAAATAAACTTCATTACAAAATTCAAGATGGTTGCCTTTGACCCCTTTAAAAAAAACAACACCACAATACATAGTGCTCTGAATAGCTCACATGAGCTACAAGTCCTGGCTTTGTATAATATGAGGTATTTGTAAACCTTTTGCCTTGTAATCTGAGGTTGTTTTTAACTTACCTACAATTTTACTGTTATCATATGACAAATAGACACGCCAGTACTCCTGGGCCTTGTCTGCATCACTGAAAAAGAACCACAAAATACTGTATCATTCATAGGCATAATTATACAACTTTGATAAGAGTCCTTAGTATGTAAATTGTGTCTTAAATGTGCTGGTAGTTTTAGCCTTTTCAGAATCTGAATCAACTGTCATTCATTCTCTTCAATCAAATGCTTTAGTTGATTTACTGAAACAATTTCGAAAATATTTCTTTTTATGCACATCGTTATAATCAGAAAATATTTTTGCGTTCATGAAATATTTTTTCATTCATTGCTACTTCTGACTGCCAAAAAACCCCCAATTTCATGGGCATTTTTATCTTGCCACTAAAAACAGTGATATTAAAATCGAGTACAGTCAATCTGTTAAATTTTTTACCTATATTGCGAAGGTGTAAACACAGAAAAATATTCAAAACACAACACTAAATGACAAGTTCCCTTCAATAATTTGATACAAGAATTTCCTGAGTGAAGATCCATAAACACTGTCTCTAATATATGCTAATTGTTTCTAAACTGTTGCACTATATCAGTATATGGTCAGGTCTTCCCAACATGTCCTGCAGTGGTGTAGTGTACATGTCATAAAATAATTCTAAATACATGGGTGCTGAGAAATAACAAAGGTATTAAAGCATCACGCTACAATAAATTCTATCTGGGTATCAATAAACGTACTTGCTAAATTCTATCAGGGTATCAATAAACGCACTTGCTAAATTCTATCAGGGTATCAATAAACATACTTGCTAAATTCTATCTGGGTATCAATAAACGTACTTGCTAAATTCTATCAGGTTATCAATAAACGTACTTGCTAAATTCCTCATCCTTTATGGTCACCGGTTTTGGTTTGCTTCGTACACGGTTCACATCTTCATGAAGGCCTTCTAATAAATATCTTAAAAACTCCTGAGCATCTTGTTGTCTGAAAGAAACAATTCAACATTAGAACTGAAAATAGGAAGATCTAAATTCATAAATACATAAATGTATAAGATATATATTTTTTCTACAAAAAAATAAACTTAACTAAGCGTGGAACAGAATGATGATGATTTTAGATCACTTTCCTGGCAAATGTTTTGAAATATGTATATTATATAAGTAGAGAATATCCTTCTTTGTCTTAAAGATATGAAAGCCAACAAATATTATATGTTTGCTTCTGGTTACATTCAGATAAGACTAGGATAGGAGGGTAGGAATTCATGTATCTGTACGGTATTTATTTTTGTATGTGTCTTGTGATCATCTCAATATGAACAAAATACTGTAATTTAACCTTGAAAGGTTCAATCTGAAGCAAATCAAAGCGTTTCAAGCACACACAGAAGTAGTATCTACCGGTAAAACTGGATGTGAAAACTATATGATCATTACATCTGAGTTTATCTTTTTATTTAATTTATCAAAATTGTAATTTGTAGTTATTAAAATCCATGTTTAAAATATCCAAACTTCTTTAAAACCATCAGCACCTTATATAAATAGTTTAATTTAACTTACGAGTATCCCATAAATCTTGGAGCGAATCTCTGGATCTGTGTCTTGAAGGAGCTTGGGTTGATGTACGACTCATCCCTGCTTTTCCAAGATGATTCATCCCTGCTTTTCCACAATGATGACATTAAGGTGGAATAAGCAGACATAAGGAGACCCTTCATAGAGCTTGTGCTTGTATTTTTTTCACTGACATATTCATCATTCAGACAGAAGTTGAGGAGAGGTCGTGTGTTACTGAGGCACTGTAGTACTGAATTCATGAAACACTGAAACAAAATTAAGAGACCCATTGGGCTTAACGTCAATCAGCTGGTTGGAATAGGCATACATTTTTATTTCAGTGTTAAAAATACGAAACTACTGTGCGCGGCTAACTTTATCTAAATAGCAAGAGAACATGTTTCCGGCATGCCCTCGTAAAAAAAAAAAAAAAAAAAAACACTCAAGTTTAATGCAAAAAGTAGCATATTTTGTTCTTAAAATTAATTTTTGATTTTTTTGATTATTGGAGATTGAAATTGAGCGGATGCTTTTTCATCATAATAGTAAGACTAAAATAAAATAAAACATCTTGATTAAAATTGTGTTAAAATATTTCGAGTCGGGAAGATTTTTTTCACGTCGGTCGCATTTAGGCAAACAATCCATCTTTAAATTTAGACCTCAGTTTATTAGGAGATTTTTGAAATGTTGTCAAATATTCTTATTTTGGTCTCCTAAAGCTTAGTACTGACTCTCCTTAAGGACCAAAACCCTTCATTTGAACAAATATGAATCCCCTACACCAAGGTGCTTCCTACCGAGTTTGATTGGATTGGTGCAATTGGTTTTTGAGAAGTCCAAAATGTGAAAATTAAAGTTAACATATATAGGCAAGAGACTAGTACTGGTAGTGTTAAATATTGACCCCAAAATGGGCACACTATTTTAGACCCAAAAGTCACAACCTGAATATCCATGCCTCAAAGTTACTATATATATGCAAGCATTAATATTAAGCTCTTGGTCTTTTTATTTTTATAAATAAAAAGACTTCTTAAGTTTGGTTATATAAGTTTCCTACTTCGGCCCCTTGTGATACCCTCTTTGCTGAGAGCCATAAATTAAACAAATCTTAATTTCCTTCCCTTGAGTATGCTTTAATTTCTACATCAGAAATTTGAACCGAAAAAAATCTGCATCTTATTTTTGACCCAAGAGTTAAACCTTGAACAAATTTTGTCCTACATCCCTCAAAGTTTTTACATATGAAAGCATTAAGCTTTCCTGTTTACTAACAGAAGATTTTTGAAATTTGTATGGGAAAACCCCAACATAGGCATGGACATTTGGTCCTGATGAACAAAAACCACAAAATATGATAATATTACAACATTATTTTTGCAAGTCATTTTGTTATAAACACAAAAATTGTTTAAAATAGGCCATTAAGTATCAAATTTGAAAACCTTTCCTGTATAAATACAGTTTAAATAGCAAAAATGAAAGTTAATGAGATTCCATACTTACAGTATTTCCTAGGTTACGTAACCCAGCTTTTCCACCATTTGAATATCGACTGCTGACACTCTATAAAATGTAAAATACGAAAGTTAATACATGTATGTATAATATTGAGTTTAAAAAACAAATATTATTGGTGAAAGTAAAATTCTTAATGTTTTTGTGTCTCAGATTGACTGTCATTAACAAGTGCACCTACATTTGTACCATGCGATACTAGCTTTATAATAGTATAGGTTTTTTTTGCTCCATGTTGAAGGTACAGGTGTGCCCATTTCCCCAAAGTTCAGCTTTCTAAATAAATTAAATCACCTTAAAACTGATAAAAATTTTGCACTTGAATATGTTTTGACATGTAATATGAAGACCTACATTTAAATATAAGTAATTATAATAAACCCTTACCACAGAATGAGTTGGACTTTGCCTTGAACCTTTAGTGCTGTGAGTGGGATCATAGTATTTATCTTTATAGCTTAAGCCATTGGGAGGCCGACCTGGATCTTTTTCCTGTCCTGGGCTACTTGACGGTAATCTAGAGTTGAAGGTTTTTGTGAAAAAATCGTCTGAATCTTTAGATTCTGTATAAGCCCTACCTGAGTCACGACCAGATTCATAATGGTTACTTCTATCATTGTCATACGTTTCACGTTTGGAAAGTCGACTTGATGAACCATTTTCCTCTGAATGTCTTGACCTACCAGTTGTTAAAATATCATCATCTAACTTTAAATTAGATGTTTTCTCCGTTAAGTTAGAAATACTAGATGACCTACGACGACTTAAAGAACTGTTAGTACGTGGTAATGTAGATGCTGTATAGTTACTAGTTGTGGCCCCACCATTCCGTTCACCAGACGACTTAAATGAAGAACCATAATTATAAGAAGTTGAATAATCTGGCTTCAATGGTCCATTACTAGTGATGGAACTTGTATAAGATCCTGATTTCACCTTGAATTCATTCTTTGAAGTGTTACCTAGAGGGGACATTTTTCGTCCAGTGTAATCTAGAGGTCCAGGACCAGGTGGTAATGGTCTTCCATGGCCAGTTATAGGAGCTAAACTCCTTGAAGTCGAACGAGATGATGATTCTGTGGTTGTACCTAGTGGTGGCTTAGTACTTCGAACAGGAGTAGAGTTCCTAGGAAGGCTAGAAGACCTTTGGACGCGACTCTGTGCTGTAGAAGTGCCATAACCACTTGAACTTCCTGTATAATTCCTCGCGGAAGTCCTCGATCCTCCTGTTAAACCTGTTATACCTGGCATTCTTTGTGTTCCTCTTCCGTAGGTCCCGTAGCCTGAGGTCAAACTGTAACGGGCACTGACTCTAGTAGCAGACATTTAAAAAGCTTGCCTTACATTTTTGAAATCATCTTTCAGACCATTTACACAGATTAATGTTTGTGTTTCTAATGCATGAAATCACTATATCCCTGTCATCAACATCATGCTTCCATCTCTGTAAAGGAAAGAACTCTTTTTTATTAAATATATTTGCAATACATGTAAATAGAGTTATATGCATTGTAATAAATAAGAAATCAGAAATGATTAAACCATCAGAGTTTCAACTCTCTTAAAAGCTCCACATTAGGATGAAATTGAAATGAAATTAGTTAAATTAAATTTTCCAAACAATGAAGACAACGAGAGCGCCGCCAGGGGCAGCATATCCCCCCGAAAAAACCCATGTGCAGCTTTTGTTATTGATACATCGTTGATTTTTATTTATTTAGAAGGGCAGCGTATACGTAGAAGGCCTTGTTTTTGCTAAGTGTTATCGTGACACATAGAACATTCTCTAGTTAAAATTGTGAAATTATATTTCTTGGTTTGGGAAAACTGGAGGTTGAATTAGAATATCACAAACCAAGTTCAAACATTCTGGAATCATTTGTTC
>JAUMGZ010237842.1:0-10768 GCA_032359645.1 Pododesmus macrochisma | reverse complement strand
CCACCCATCACATTATATTATCATGAGAGATTATGTGTGCACAGCCCACCCATCACATAATATGATCATGAGGGATTATGTGTGCTCAGTTCACCCATCACATAATATGAGGGATAATGTGTGCAAAGCCCACCCATTACATTATATGAGGAATTATCTGTGCACAGCCCACCCATCACATTATATGAGGGATTATCTGCACAGCCCACCAATCACATTATATGAGGAATTATCTGTGCACAGCCCACCCATCACATTATATGAAGGATTATCTGCAAAGCCCACCCATCACATTATATGAGGGATTATCTGTGCAAAGCCCACCCATCACATAATATGAGGGATTATCTGTGCAAAGCCCACCATCACATAATATGAGGGATTATCTGTGCAAAGCCCACCCATCATATAACATCAGGGAATGGGTCAACTATCTGTCAATCATATATAACAGCAGGGACTGTATCAACATGGCATTTTCATCACATATATCTTAAATCAATACATGTACAGTGTTTTTATTGTTTCAGGCCATCCCCCAACATAAGAGGTGGTGTAAAAGCAGCTCCAAGAAAGGCAGATCCTCCCCGGGCCAGGAATCCTGCCCCTCAGGGAAGAGCTGCTGCCCCAAGAGCAGATCGTAGGGCTGCTGGTCCTTCTTATGGCAATGTTGATAGGGGTAGAGATAAAGGCAGAGGGGACAAGAAAAAGGTAAGGCCAAAAATAATATATACATGTATGTGTAGAATGAGTAGGTTAAAGACTAAGTAACGGTACACAATATCAAGTTAGACTAAATAACATGTATAGCAATGGAGAGTATATTCAGCCAAATAAGGTGTATCTTCTTCAATTTTTAGTCCATCTGGACCAAAGGCTCAAGGTGGACTTTTCCCATACAAATCCTGTCCGTCATCCATCGTCCGTTGTTAACTTTTGCTTTAAACGACATCTCCTCTGAAACTACGGGGCAGATTGCAACCAAATTTGGCAGTTGGCATCCTTAGGGGAAGAAGATTCAAGATTGTACAAATGAAGTCCCTGACCCCCCCAGGGGATAGGTTGGCGGGTCAAAAGTGGTAAATTTGACAGTTCGCCTTTAAATGCCATCTCCTCTGAAACTTTTGGGCAGATTTTAACCAAATTTGGCAGGAAGCATCCTTAGGGGAAGGGGATTCAATATTGTACAAATGAAGTCCCTGATACTACAGTTGACCTATGGCTGGGGCCAAAAGGGGTAAATTTTACAGCTTGCTTTTAAACACCCATCTCCTCTGAGACTATTGGGCAGATTTTAACCAAAGTTGGCAGAAAGCATCCTTAGGGGAAGGAGATTCAAAATTGTACTTGATTCAAATGAAGTCCTTGACCCCCTAGGGAACAGGTAGGAGGGGCCAAAAGTGGTAAATTTGACAGTATACCTTTGAACAATCTTCTCTGAGAGTTTTGGGCAGATTTCAACCAAATTTGGCAGGAAGCATCCTTAGGGGAAGGGGATTCATGTTTGTACAAATAAAGTATCTGACCCCAAGGGGACAGGTGGCCGGGTCCAAAAGGGGTAAATTTGACAGTTTGTCTTTAAATGACTACTCTGTAACTACTGAGCAGATTTCAACCAGATGGACGTTGAGGCCCCATGGGCCTCTTGTTTTGAATTGTTGATTTGTGTAATAAAAACTGTGAAGCTATCTAAAATAATGAATGTTATTGACATTTTGACAATATTTAAGAACAATAGATCGCATACACACCACAGTGATTCCAAGTCTACGGTTGTACAGAATGTTGGCTTTTTTCGGCCATGTTATGCTATTTTTGGCAACCATGTCAGGCCTCAAAGTTGCGACTGCATTGTTACCAATAAGTCGCTACATTGGCGACCATGAAATTCTGGTGAAAAAATCATTAAAACTGTAATTTGGTTTCTAAATTACTACTGCGGATCATTTTAGCATTTGTGTTTAATGGGAAGTACATGTAATTCAAGGGTCTCAAAGGAAAACGTGACAAAGATGCAAACCAAAATGGCACCTAGTGAAGCAAGTCGAAGTTCAATCTTCACTTTTAAAAATGAACTACGAAAAAATATAGGGGCCTATCGAAGAAGAAACATAAAGTGAAAAGATTTGGATGTAGTTGAAAAGCAGCAACTATACAAACATTCATTCAAAAAGCTTGGAATGAGCAATATTCGTATCTTTTGACTGACAGTGAAAATGAAATGCAACTCCATTGCAGGAAATAAACTACAGAGGCGATGTGGTAAACAGTTGCATGTAGTTAATAAAAAACACCTTAAATTTGAACAAAAATAATGACAGAACAGTGGCATAAGATGTGATGATCTTATTTTTGTGATTTATTACATAGAGATGTGTAACTCAATAAGACAAAATATTGTTTTTAGTCCATCTGGACCAAAGGTCAAAGGTGGACTTTTCCCATACAAATCCCATCCGTCATCCGTCGTTAACTTTTGCTTAAAACGACATCTCTTCTGAAACTATTAGGCAGATTTCAACCAAATTTGGCAGGAAGCATCCTTAGGGGAAAGGGGATTCAAGATTGTACAAATGAAGTACTTGAACCCCCAGGGAACAGATTGGCGGGCCCAAAAGGGGTAATTTGACAGTATGCCTAAAAACGGCATCTCCTCTGAGACTATTGGGCAGATATCAACCAAATTTGGCGGGAAGCATCCTTAGGAGAAGGGGATTCAAGATTGTACAAATGAAGTACCTGATCCCCCAGGGGACAGGTTGGTAGGGTCAAAAGGGGTAAATTTGACAGTATGCCTTCAAACGACATCTCCTCAGAGACTATTCAGCAGATTTCAACCAAATTTGGCAGGAGGCATGCTATGGAGAACGGGGATTTAAGATTGTACAAATAAAGTCCTTGACCCCAAGGAGACAATTGGGTGGGGTCAAAAGGGGTAAATTCGACAGTACATCTTTAAACGACTTCTTTGAAACTACTTGGCAAATTTCAACCAGATGGACGTTAAGGCCCCATGGGCCTCTTGTTTAAATTATTTATTGCTTCTTTTTGTAGTTGCCTTCATTTATTAAAAGCATCCTTAGGGGTAGGGGATACAAGATTGTACAAATGAAGGACCTGGCCCTCTAGGGGACAGGTCGGTGGGGCTTAGAGGAGTAAATTTGACAGTTTGCCTTTAAAAGACATCTACTCTGAGACTATTGAGCAGATTTCAACCAAATTTGGCAGGAAACATCCATATGGGAAGGGGATTCAAGATTGTACAAATGAAGTCCTTGACCCCCCCAAGGGGACATGTTAGCGGGGCCAAAAGGGGTAAATTTGGTAGAATGTCTTTAAATGACATCTCCTCTTAAACTTCTGGGCAAGTTTCAACCAGATGGATGTTGAGGCCCCATGGGCCTCTTGTTATATTAGGATGGCCGAAATTAGCCTACACATCATTATAAGTCAGCTATTTTTAGCCACTGTAATCAGTGCATTCCGAAAAATCAACTAAAATTGTGGTTTCCAGACGCAAGTGGTTAAAATGCTGATGTGTCTGCACTGTGAAAAAAGAACGATTTCAACATTTTGTTCTTATTTATGATTCCCAATGGTATTATAAGCTTAAGTTATTGATAAAAATAATTAACTGACTCTATAATAATTCGTATATATAATTATAATTTATTATATTTCTTATCTTCAAACGATATACTGCACTTGGTTAACTTTTTTTTACAAGTTTGATGTGTACAGCAATCTACATTACAAACAAAATGTGTCAAAGTCACTTCCTTCATTAAAAATACGGAGGTGGCCAAAAATTGCTGGCGTTTGAAAATACCCGCCACCACTCTATAGGCTATTAAGGTTTTATCCTATGTTTGCAGGAAGAAGATGGAGAGAAGAAGTTTGATCCATCAGGCTATGACAAAGATCTGGTAAACAATCTTGAAAGAGACATAGTTCAGAGGAACCCTAATGTTAGATGGTAGGTTTACAGGTTAAAGGAAAAACCTTCCTCAACAACTTTTTAAGTGACCCATTCATAGTGTTCTACTTTTCCATAATGAAATTGTGTTCATTTTTCAATGAGTTAACTTAAAAGATAAAACTGGACATAAGTTTAAGATCTTCAAAATTGATATGTGTGTAAGTTTCAAGATCTATCGTGTTCTTTTAGTTTAAATTCCATATACATGTAACTTGGAGCTTTGTCATAAAGATGAATGATGTGTACCATTCAGACCAAATTAAAATATTACCGGGTATATACTGTAACTGAACTGATGTGCAACTCATTTCTGATATGTAGTAAAAGTATTCTGGAAATTCACTTTCATGGTTTATGGTTCATGAAAACTTTTAGAATGCTTCAACTTTATAACAATTAAAAACTTGTGTATATACATGTATATGCTCCTATATTTGTACATGTGATGAGAGACAATTGTACACATGTATATGATTACAGGGACAGTATAGCTGATCTTGTTGAAGCCAAGAAGCTATTACAGGAGGCAGTAATTCTACCCCTCATCATACCTGACTTCTTCAAGGGCATCAGGCGACCATGGAGGGTAGGCTAATACTGATCAATTTCTCAATAACATGCATCTAGAAAAATATTGGATAATGTCATTAATAAATTCTGATAAATTTATAAAGACATTAAATGAAATTTTTACATTTAACAAGTTTTATTTGTACATTATCAATCACAACAAGGTTTTTAAACGTTAAATTTGGTTGTGCTAATTAAGAATATATCATGTTCAGTCAAAGGAATACACCACAAAGGGATTGGAAGGAATGTGTCCCAGGGGAGGTTAAAATACAGGATCTTAGGGGAATTGAAAAGAGTGGATCTAGCTGGAGTAACATTTACAAGTACCAGTCGAGAATACTGTCAAAGTATTCAAAAGGACTTTTCTTCTGGGAGATTGAAGTGATTTGTTTTCAAAATATTTTAAAAGGATTAAGATGGTTAAGTGCCAAATTTGTGACAGTGAGGTACAAATGGCTGGGTCTTACTGGTAATAGTGAGAGCATTCCAAATAAATCTAGGTCTTACTGGTAATGGTGAGAGCATCCCAAATAAATCTAGGTCTTACTGGTAATCGTGAGAGCATCCCGAACAAATCTAGGTCTTACTGATAATGGTGAGAGCATCCCAAATAAATCTGGGTATTACTGGTAATGGTGAGAGCATCCCACTTAAATATAGGTCTGACTGGTAATGGTGAAAGCATCCCAAATAAATCTAGGTCTTACTGGTAATGGTGAGAGCATCCCAAATAAATCTGGGTATTACTGATAATGTTGAGAGCATCCCAAATAAATATAGGTCTGACTGGTAATGGTGAAAGCATCCCAAATAAATCTAGGTCTTACTGGTAATGGAGAGAACATCCCAAATAAATCTAGGTCTTACTGGTAATGTTGAGAGCATCCCAAATAAATATAGGTCTGACTGGTAATGGTGAAAGCATCCCAAATAAATATAGGTCTGACTGGTAATGGTGAGAGCATCCCAAATAAAATTGGGTCTGACTTGTAATGGTGAAAGCATCCCAAATAAATCTGTGTCTTACTAGTAATGGTGAGAGCATCCCAAATAAAATTGGGTCTGACTTGTAATGGTGAAAGCATCCCAAATAAATCTGGGTATTACTAGTAATGGTGAGAGCATCTCAAATAAATATAGGTCTTACTGGTAATGGTGAGAGCATCCCAAACAAATCTGGGTCTTACTGGTAATAGTAAGAGCATCCCAAAGAAATCTTGAAGAATTGTCTCTAATGCAAGTCTAAAAAACGGTATTCAGGAGAAGTATTACACTGTAATTGGTAATATTCATGTGGATTTTATTTTATCTGAGCTTTATGCTTCTTAAAAATTTGAAACATTAGACAGAGACAGAACTATGATCTGTAGTGGTATTAAGTCAATCACTGGAAGTAACATTCACATTGCTACAGCAAAGAAGTTTCTTATTACAGTGCTTTAAAATATTGAACTGGGAAAAATCACTTGTAACATAATGGATAAGCACCAACAAGAAGTCAACATGACTGGTTTGCAGGGAAGTTAAATCTCAAAAAAGAAATTAAAAAATGTGGTCTTTGTAGGATCTTAAAGGAGTTGGACTTGGACTCTAAAAGGGCTTAGTCGCAGGGAAGTCTCACAGGCAGTTAGCAATTGGGTATTGTGTTTGTATTAAGAACTGGACATCAGGGAACACAAATTTGTGCCAGAGGTGTTGAAAGGAATACCTCATAATGTAAAACAAACTGGGTCTCTGAGGTAGTCTAAAGAATTGAGTCTAGATAACAAATATATAAGGGGAGTAGGAAGGACTGGTTCTGAGTGAAGTTAAAAGGACTAAGAAGTTAGATTACTTATGTTATTACCTGTTAACATACAATAAAACTTGTTTGTTTAAAGAATATTTATTATTATTTAAAATGTGGGTACATCATTTATTGTCACCAGGGCGTGTTAATGGTGGGTCCCCCAGGCACAGGAAAGACCATGTTGGCGAAGGCTGTAGCAACAGAGTGTGGTACTACTTTCTTTAATGTTTCTTCAGCAACCCTTACCTCAAAATACCGGGGGGAGTCGGAGAAGCTTGTGCGACTTTTGTTTGAAATGGTAAGATATGTGTTTATTGTTGGTAGGGTGTGTTAATGGTAGGACCACCAGGGACTGGCAAGACCATGCTAGCAAAAGCTGTAGCAACAGAATGTGGTACAACATTCTTTAATGTATCTTCTTCAACGTTAACCTCGAAGTATCATGGAGAGTCTGAAAAACTTGTACGAATACTTTTTGAAATGGTATGTGAACATTTGCTTTTGTGTGACATCTTTGCAGTACTATACACTTTTTAATGATATTTAGTTACTTTTGATCTTTCTCTTGTGTGTTTTATTTTCCACCTTTCACAATAAGACTGCAAGGACTGATTAAGATAATAATGACTGACACCTTTTCTGAGAGGAAGACTTTTTTGTTTTTCTGTTTGTTCATCCATCTTTCCATCACACTATCAGTCTATGCACACTGACTTATATAGTTCTCTCAGATGTGATGTCATCAATTTTACTGCACATGTTGCATAGCAACCTTTGTTTTATGCTAACAATTGATTTTAATATAAAATAAATCAAAGGAGAATGTGAAAGTTAATTAGACATTTTTAGTTCTGTTACTCTGTGCAATAATAAGTATATATATGCCCGCCGCCCTACCAAACATTTGTTGGCACATGTTATGTTTAAATTTCTTGTCTGTGTTTTAACTAGTGACATTAACTAGCATTACAGTTTTGCATGGAATTCATTGAAATTAGAAATATATGACAGAAATGAACTTTAATAAGATGTGCAGGTTTTAATAATATTATATCACTTGAAAATATTGATTTTAAATTATTTATTTCTTAGAATCTTTTGTTTTTAGAGTTTGAAAAAAATAGATGTTGTTAACTTAATTGTATTTGCAATGTTTATGCTCATATGATTTATTTCATAAGGTATCACACATAGTGACATAATTGATTATCTACAAACTGAACATAAGCTGTACTGACCTTACATCTCTATAACCTAGTATTTCTCTTCTTGAACTGACTTTTAGCTCAGCTTATTGTTATATTTTGGCAGGCTAGATTCTATGCTCCCAGTACAATATTTATAGATGAAATAGACTCCATCTGCTCTAGACGTGGATCTGATTCTGAACATGAGGCCAGCAGACGTGTCAAGTCAGAACTACTCGTACAAATGGACGGTAATAATTCATTGTTTCTGTAAACATTGCATACCCAAATAACTGATGGAATGCTAAAATATGCCACAATATCTTTAAACAAAACTCAACAAATGTCTGGAGACATGATTGTGTTTTTGTAGAACATGTACAATATATTTATGTAATGCTAACAGATGGTCAATCCTATGAATACATATATAAAATGAATAGCTGTAGTTAACTTTTTACTAGTGAGGTGATATATGATGTATGTATTACATTGATAGGTGTGGGTGGTGGTCAGTCCAATGAAGAAGATGGTGAGAATAAAATTGTCATGGTATTAGCTGCTACAAACTTCCCATGGGACATCGATGAGGCACTAAGAAGAAGGCTAGAGAAGAGAATCTACATTCCTCTACCCACAGGTATTAGTTTGCCAAACACCCATAATATGTCACCTGTCTTTAATTTTCTCCTCTTTCTCAAATCGACCTATTTTGACAAATTTTGCCTCATTACCAGGACTAAAAAATGCCAAAAGGTGTCGGTTATTAAACCAGGGCTCTTGAAGGAGAAATTGTTCAAATTTTTTCAAATTTTGAACTGTTCTCATTATTTAAACACATTGGGGCAATTATATATGACTATACTAGATCAAGTATATTACATGTTAGTCGTCCCTGTTTGATATTTAAAAAAAAAAAAAAAAAAAAAAAGGCATTTTTGCAAATGGGGTGTTTGATGAGGCTACATCCAAGGAGATGAGACTATGCATACATTTATTAGGGAAATGCATTTTAGATGTCTTTTTTATGAATGGATAATGGAACATCAGTTGTATTTCTTATTTCAATAGCATCATCCTTATTTGAGGCTGTATTAAAACTGTAATTTAGTTTGCTTGTAACAGTAAAATCTATGATGCCAGATGACATACCTTGATATCAATATTCGTATTAAGCATTATCTCTTTACAGGTAAAGATACCTACTAATATGAACTTTAAGTTATTGATTACTTTGTTCTTTGTAGCTGAAGGCTGTGAACAATTGCTGAAGATCAATCTAAAGGAAGTGGAACTAGCAGCTGATGTAGATTTGAAAGGTATTGCAGGAAAGCTTGATGGTTACTCAGGAGCAGATATAACAAATGTTTGCAGGTGATTATAACTATTCAAACATGTCAAATTTTCATTGAAGTTTGGAAAATAGCCACTCCTGATGGCTACCGCTCCTTAAAATTGTACCACTAAGGTTACATCCAGGTTAAAGATAAATTTTGGCAAATACATGAATATTCAATATATGTTTTAACATTGTAGAGTTAGTGCACCGAGGTCAAATGACCTTTTCACAGAATTTTGTTGAAAAAGAGCCTCTTAAACAATCATGACAAGATCAAGTTAATCTGAATGTTATAACAACGTTGTCACCCGACTCAGTATATTTTTGTTTGTTAACAGAGATGCTGCTATGATGTCATTTCGTAGAAGAATCAGTGGCCTGACTCCAGAACAGGTCAGAAATATTCCAAAGGAAGAGCTGCAACTGCCACCAACAATGGAGGATTTTAATGAATCTTTGAAAAAAGTCAATAAAAGTGTCTCAAAAGAGGACTTAGAAAAGTATTGTAAATGGATGGATGATTTTGGAGCAGTTTAAGATGAATGATCTATTGACTCATTAGTGCTTTTTCATGTGTTGACATCATGATGTAAATACAAAATGTAGTTAAAATGAACTCTTCTGGATGATTTTTATGGAACACATTGTACAACATGTTTGACATCAAATCCTTGTTCAAGCATCAGGGGGACATAGCTCTCAAATAAGCTCAAAAATGTGAACTACACCTTTTGTCCCTAAAAAAGGAAAGATTCACATAAATGGGTTTGACCTTACACTTTGTAACATATCTGAAATTGAAAGGTAATGTCTCTGTAGTTTGATAAATTTGTTAAATACTTTGTTTATATGATTACCTCAACAAATATTTATATACTCTTTTTGACGCACATGCTCAAAAATATTTGGATGAGCAATAACTATTGTCCATGTGTAAACTTTTGTTATTTCTGACTTTTCCCAGGGTTTTTGCCAAATATTACCATACTTACAATGTGTAATCACCAAAACTAGGCAATTCCAAATTATGCCAGTTGTAGGGTAAGATAAGAGAGGACTCTAGAAAGCACTTTAAGAGATTAGCGTACCCTTATTTTCAAAAGATTTGCTGATAAATCTATGTCATCATTTGGGCAATTTTGTACCTTGTTTGGCATCCTCCCTTATGTGTCGGATGTACTTTCACTTTCAATACAATGTATATATATGTATATAAAATTCTGTAAATGTGTATAAAGATCTATTCATTGTCCAAAGTTACTTAAGATGTGCTACATACTTAATAAAGTGAGTTTAAAATAGTCTGGTATAAGAAGATACAGTGAAGAAATCTTCTGACATGAATTTAAGATGTAAAATGATGATATATTATATAATAGTAATGTTTATATTGTCGTTCCTTAAAATACATGATACTTTAAGACCCTTTGACCTTGGGTTGGGTCATACACTTAGAAGCTTATTTGGTAGTTCATAATAGACTGCTATAATTTAAAATGCTTCCAAAATCTTATAATTTAAAACGCTTCCAAAATCTTAGGTGAACTTAACATAGACCAGGACAAAATAATGTATGTACATCCGGCCCCATGACTATAAAAATACTCAAGCTAAGTTGAGCACAAAGTCATGCTCAAACTCAAGATATGTGTTCAACTAAATTGTTACTGTTATGTCAAAAAGAGATATGGTTGAGCAAGTGGTCAACTTGAATTTACACATGAGAGTCATACTCAGCTGAGCATGTGCTCAAGGAGTTTTGTAGACTCTGATTTCTGCATTGTCCTCACCTGGGCATATATTCTTGAGTTTGAGCATAAGTTTGAGTTTTTAGTCCATCTGGACCAAAGGTCCAAGGTGGACTTTTCTCATACAAATCCCGTCCGTCGTCCGTCCGTCGT
>JAUMGZ010237831.1:0-10768 GCA_032359645.1 Pododesmus macrochisma | reverse complement strand
TATAAAATTTGGTTGAGATCCATCCAGCGGTTCTTGAGAAGAAGTTGTTTTTGTGAAAAGTTTACGCACGACGCACGTCGCACGACACACGATGACGGACAAAGAACGATCGCAATAGGTCACCTTGAGCCTTTGGCTCAGATGACCTAATAATTAAATAGTATACCTTTAAAATAGGAGCCTTTTCTTCACATATTAATACCCTGGATTCTGGATTTCTTACATCTGTTGCCCATACCCGTCTATCACGACCAGCTGAATATATCACAGAAAAGCTCTCATTTGTCTACAAAACAAAGTTAATTCATGTACAACATATTTAATACCAAACATAATGACTAAAATTGAATACATCACAAACTAGAGCTCTGCATGTCGTACAGGGCCACCGCCAAGGTGGCCTGTTGCCATTGCAAATGTCACCCCTACCCCTGCTTTTTCGTCAAGAGGCAATGGCCGCCATCTTGGGCTAAACAAATTGAACTGGAGCTGTCGCCAAGATGGCTAACTAATACCCCTTGCTTCCGCCAAGTTGAAATCATGGCAACAAAAAGATTTTCTTTCATACACATCTTCATAAGGTGAACTATCATTGTGTGAAGTTTGATTGAAATTCATTTAACCGTGTAGAAAGAGTTGCACTTTCAAGATTAATAAAATGTTAATGTTAAAGTTTAATTATGTCCCCTTGAAATTGTGCGAATGAAAAACTTTTCCTTCATACAAATCTTCATATGGTGTACAATCATTGTGTATATTGAAGTTTTATTGAAATCCATTAAACAGTGTAGGAGGAGTTACGCTTACGAGATTCATGACATGATAATGTTAACGTCTAATTATGTCCCCTTGAAGCCGTCGGAAAGGAAATACTTTTCTTCGCGCACATCTTCATATGGTGTACTATCATTGTGTAAAGTTTGATTGAAATCCATTAAACGGTGTAGGAGGAATTGCGCTTACGAGATTTGTGACATGAAAATGTTAAAGTCTAATTTTCTCCCCTTGAAGTCGTCGGAACGGATATATTTTTCTCTGTGCACATCTCCATATAGTGTACTATTAATGTGTAAAGTTTGATTGAAATCCATTAAATGGTGTGTCGGAGTTGTGCTTACGAGAATCGTGACATGAAAATGTTAAAGTCTAATTATTTCCCCTTGAAGTTGTCAGAACGGAAATATATTTCTTTGTGCACATCTCCATATGGTGTACTATCATTGTGTAAAGTTTGATTGAAATCCATTAAACGGTGTGTCGGAGTTGCGCTTACGAGATTCGTGACATGAAAATGTTAAAGTCTTATTATCTCCCTTAACATAGTTTGTGGGGGATATAAAAAGCTCTCATTTGTCTATAAATAAACTCATGTATTTGTACAGAAATACATCTGGCATTATTTAATATATAGAAAATTGTCAAAAACAAATTATCCTTTAGATGCACAAAGATCCATCTACTCATTAATATATTGTTTTTTGACCATTTTTGCATTTGAAAAACTTGTATGCCATGAAAAGGAACATGTGGTCAGATGGCATTGTTTCAACTTTTGGCTTGTCTCTAGACTTTTCCTCTAATCCTTTGTTGAACAAAGAGGAACACTCATTCAAGTTGCTCTCCCTGGAGTCTTCAGTTATAAAAATGGTGTTATAAACACAAGATTCTATTTATTTTTAAACAAAAGTCTTAAAGATTTTAATCATCCTTGAAGTTATACCAACTATGCACAAAATAACCTGAAAAGACCACCCTGTACAAACGACCAAACTGACCCACGATGCATCAACAAATATTTTGATGCCATCTGCCACCCCTCCCCATATGACAATTCCTGGAATAGCTCTAACTAGAATGGATTATACTTGATTTTGTTATGTTATTGTGTTTTAATCATATTAATCACTGATTTAGGAATAAACAGAATAAATGATAATGCACAAATATTCCTTATGGAACACTTTATCACAAGCATCTTACTGAAACATAATTATGATAATAATGAGGAGATATGTTGTCTCTATTTCGAGGTTGTGACACAGAATATTTACAATACAATTAAGTAAACCTACCTGTAATGCCCAGACACCTTCGTCGTGTACCCTGAATGTTGCTACACATCGCTGCTGTCCTAAAGACCACAACCTGATTGTACCATCAGAACTCCCAGATAAACACTAATAAATGTAAACAGAATCTATGAAAGAAGTAAGGTGGCTTTAATGTCAGGTTAAATTATTTATCATTAAGTTACTACAGCTTAAGGCATTTTTCGAATTAACTGACAAAATTATTTTCTACTGGTGGTTGAAACTTTTCACTTAAAATTTCTTTGAAATAGAGAGTAATAGATTCAAACAAATATACTTTTACAATGGAAAACCAGCATTCTTATAAAATGAACATACTTGGGTTCCATCCCTGTTTAAAACTAATGCTTTCACATTATCTGTGTGACCTTTCAACTTCATCAGCTTTTGACATGTCCGTGTGTCCCACACTCGTAAGACTTTCTCGGTGGATCCAGACACTATTACAGTACCTGGAGGGTTCATTGCCAAGCTGTATATAGAATCTTTATTGCCATTTAAACTTGAGGCTGTAAAGAACAAACACTAATGTTATTTTTAATGGGTTTTCAAATGTATAAGATTGAGGAAATTAATTACACAAGCATTTAAATGAAGTAGTAATACTAACTAACAAATTGCTTTACTTAAGAAAGTGTCAGATTTACTACATCATATGACACTAAAGAAATCTTTCACTTAACTTTTGGTTAACATCTCTCATCCTTGTAGATAATCAGGTGTATTTGGTTGATCAGGTGTATTTGGTTGATCATAAAAGGAGATGCTTTATTACTGCACAAACATTCCATGTATCGCTTTCATTGTTCAAGAACTGTAATTGACATCACCATTAATGTTGCTTTAAAACTGGTTGTGTTGTATTCAATAGTTACTTACTTGTTACTGTGTTATTTGATGCTGTCAATGCTGTAAGTGTATTCACGTCCCAGAGAAATATACACCTGTCTAAGCCAGCTGATGCTACCTGCTCCTTGTCCTTGGCATAGGCTAATGCTTTTACATAATCCTGTGTATTCAAATAAATAACAAAGTCACATGATAAAATAAAATCTTAATTTAAAATGATAATTACATATTTTTTACTGATGTCTGTGGCGGGAAGACGTTTTGTTTTTGTGTTGATGACTATTTTTATTTTTCTAGTCTTTAATATTGATTTATTATATATATATATATATATATGACAGTTGATATTTTAATATAACAAAGTTCAAGTAATTTTTATCCATAAAATTTCTCTAAGAGTGACAAAGATTAAATTTTACAACTACACTTGAATCAAGGCACTCATTGAAAAGAGGACTATCCCTGTTTATATTAAACAGTTCACAGTGTTATCACACAGCTTTTAGTTCTATTTCATTTGATTGGACTGCAACATCATACAAGGATCAGACCATGGTACTATATTCATTGCCATTTCCCATGATCTGAGCAAATACAGATAAGCTAAAACACATTCAATCATTATTCTATTTTCAAATTTATACCATGTAGAGTCTTATAAAATAGAAACATGAAATAATAATCACAAGTGTTACCTGAGATCACAAAAAGAATTATTTTGAGTGTGAAAAACATCTATATCTTTATGATTTTATGATATTACTTATCCATAAGAAATGTTGCTTACCTTGTGTGTTCTAAGCGTAGACATACAGAAACCTTTATGTGCATTCCAGACTTTGACTGTTGTATCACTGGAAGCTGATATCACTATTTATAAACACAATACAAAATTAGTGAATACAAACATATGACATCTTCCATGACTTGTTATATAATATTCAGGATTCTATTTATATCAATGCAATATTTAATGTAATTAGTGATATTCAAATAATGGCAAATTAAAAATGGACTAATAATGGACCTAACGTATGAATACCGTATTTTCCAGATTATTAGCCGCTACCCTTTTTCCCTAGCTGCCAGGACTGCGGTATATATAAAGCAGCAGCTTAAAAAGATATTTTATTGCTAGCTCTGATGAATTTATCTATTTTCTTTCTGAATTCAGTTTTATCCTATCAATGCAATAAAATCGATGCAAACAACTCTTTTTGTGATATAGAGGCTAGCTTAAAGTCATATATATATTAACTTATAGTTTGTGAAGTGATAGATATACATATCAAACCACCACATAGATGTTGTGTTACAAGACTCTTACATGTTCGTCCACCACAACAAAGTACTATATCATTGACCCAATCTGTGTGGTGCTCCATTGACAACACATAAGGATCCTGCAAAAATACAAAAGAGATAAATAAATCTCATTAATATCAGCAAAGACTATAGTCAACAAACTTTCCATAATCTACAAATAATCTCTCAATATTGATATATATATATATGTATATACCATGTCTACATATAGTACGATAAAGAATTTTTTATCGTTCTTAATATAAAAGTATTTATAAATATTTATCAGTAGAATGAACACACTTATATCATATGTCTACTTTGTGTATTTTTTAATTACAAGTACAAGTTATTTACCTTATTTGCCCTTGTATTCCATATTCTAATGATGGAATCACGACCGGCTGAGTACAGTCTGTTGAGTGCTGAATCAAACTGTAAAGCATTGACCCCTGACCTGTGATACTTTTCAACCTCATCTCGTATGACAAACGAAACCTGGAAAATGAACACACATATATTACAGGGTTTATATATTTCACTTTACTTTAAAATAATTCGAACAAAACAAGCTTAAGAGGCCCATTGGGTCTGAGTATCTAACAGGATACATTAACAATGAAGCAATGTCTTGCGACTAGATATAAAAAATTAAAGATTATCTACAAAATCAACAAAGTCATGATCAGTACACTGTATACACGTACACCACAGTCATGGTGATCATGATCAAACACTTTACACGGTCTAATCAATAGCTAGAATACTAAAGTTATTTAGTGTTGTTCACATTGTACCGTCATTACCAGCAGATGCTTGTTCCATAGTTAAATTGATAACATTCTGATGGCTTATAATCAGAAGACTGAAACATAGCCAATTTCAAATAACTAGTGCATATAAACTCGCTGGTTCTTTCTTTAGCTTTTGAATATTCTTCCTTAATAACGGTTACATTAAAAAAATCAACAAAAAGAATCTAAGATACATGTACTTCATTCACATATCATAGGCAGATCTTCACAATTTAGACAGGTAAATTTATTAAGATGGTATGGGGCAGTCAGCAATAGCTTGACTTCCTGGCCACCTGCTGATGCTGAGAGACCGGCGGCGGCAAAGACTTTAAGTTAAATTACATACCATGTAAATGTTTAAGTGCACTACAATATGTTTATAGGTAAATCAAAGAGTTACATCGATCTGGGTGTACATATTTTTTTCTCAAAAACACACCAGGGTTAACGTTCCTACCAGCAATATAAGTGTTTATTGTGATCCTGTAAAGTGGACGATCACCCTTACACTTAAAATGTATAGTATACCGTATTAAAAGTCCAAAAGTATTTTGCATTTGTATTTACAGTTTAGATGTTATGCATACAAATTGTTAACTTGACATCCTTTGTTTCATGAAATGAACATTGATCTGTTAAAAAGAGTCTCATAAATCAGAGAATCCTGGAAAGAAATGGAAAAAAGTCTCACTCAATCAAAAATCATGACTGCAATATTGGAATCTATATATGGTTCTTAAAAAGAGTGAAAAAGGGATCAGTCTATCAGAAGTCATGATCAAGGCAGTCATAAGGGATAGAGTTAAAATAAGCAAACTTGAAACAAATCGAAAAGGGTCTGCAGAAGGAACATTAAGGTACATAATGCCGAAGTTATCAAACAGGATTTGGAGGTAATTTGCGTTCATGATGTATTAGCTGTTACTGTATATATATAGTAGCACACATCAGGTTGGAACTCTGAGGCTAGGATGATATTTTGTCACATGATTCAGTCAAAGATGCAGATGGCTGCTTAATTTTTATTAAAAAATGTACAAATGATTGAAAATGGTATTGTGTTTGTTCGTCCTCTCTACCTGTTTGCCTGCGTCCATTCGCCCTCTTTATTGGGTTCGTTTGCCAACATAACAATAAAAACAGTGTAAAAATATATGAATTGATAAATAAATCAAGAAATTTGATCTTTTACACAAACTCCCCAAACATTTATGCTAATTAGGGGTGTTCGTTTTGACCAATCAATTATCCAGTTGAGAGGTCAGCAAAAAGTCATCTTACTTGAACGGCCTTGTGTATTAGGGCTGTCACTATATACTGGTATACCATTCTGACTATTGCATAAAGCATTGAAATTTCACTTTAATTAGTCACTTGAAAAACGTTTAAATCACATAAATTTCAAGGCCTAAGGCTGTTGAGACTATGTGATAATCTTAAACAGCAATATCGCCGAAAGTCACGGCACAGATATTCATGATGTGGTGCCCAACAAAAATGCAAATATATATAAATGAAATTTTGGCAAATTTTGATCCTGTCATCTTCATTTAAACTGTTACTGTATACTGTGCTACATATCGTGATACACTAGCTTAATGCAATAGATCTAGCTATAGGTACTCTTTAGCTGTATTGTGACAGCCCTATTAACAACTGTATTCCCATTGACAATATATATATATGTAAATGTCACTGCAATTTTTTGTTTGAAATTTCAGTAAATATATTTCTAAAAACATAAAATACTCAATAATTCATAAAATATTGCATATTTATATACATATATATATATTTAGATATATGTATATAAATAGTGAGTAAACAGTCCCTGTGCAAGCAAAGTAATAGGGTGAACAGACTCTGGGCGAAGCGGTAATAGGACGAACAGGTCTCGGTGAATGGTTTGTTTTGTTTTATTGGGGTTTAGTGTCCCTTTAACTAATTTTAGGTCATATCGCGATGGTGTCTGCTTGTGACAATGTGCACTTATGACAACTTTAAAGTGCTGTCTCACTGAAAAATCACACAGCAGACACATTGGCATGATACTTCACTCAGTCACATTTTACTGACTCAGAGCAAACCAGTCCTTCTCCTTCCCATTTATGCTGCGTGTTAAGCAGGGAGCCAGAAGAGTGCCCAATTTTAATACTTGGGATATGGTGCCACCAGGATTCGAACCTGCACTTGCGGATTCTCTTCAACAGTGTACCGACACGAGGCGAACACGCTCACCACTTGGCCACCGCACTGGTTTATGGGCGAACAGACCAGGATTCAGAACAATAGCTGCCATAGCAGCAATATATGTTGTTGTTGGAACATTATACCGATGCCTGTTAGTTACAATATTGTCAAACTATTGATAAATGCAAAAGAATGATGACAGGTCAAAACAAAAGAATGATGACCCAAATTTTCAGTTCTTAAGAGTTGGGTCGCAAAAAATCAGTTTTCATTTAGGAACAAGCTTTTACTTTCTCCTGCACAAAAAAGACCAGAAAGTTGGAGGAAACTTGGACTTCAGAAGTGGGTACGACAGAAGTCCAAGAAAAGGTACACAAATCAATGGTAATGACACAATAAATTGTTGTTTACAAAACTCTTCCGTTGGTGTAGAGCACTGGTCCTTAATTTTACAGAATGTTTAGTCGTTTTATTATATGCATGCAACTTTGCAAGGAACATGAAACTGAAACAGTGAACATGTCTTCTTTCTCCTCGGAATTGTCATTGAAATAATACGACGGTGATGGAAACTATGTCAAATTTATGAAAAAATACAAAACAATTAGGCATTATTTGTATGTGGAAGGTCTTGCTGTCGTTATATACCTGAACTTTTTTCTTTCCTTGCCCGCCCGAAGTTCTGTGATGAGTGGCCATGTTGTGTATTTTGATGTGACGTCACAGTTTTTGCGTACAGTTATTTCGTGTGAGGACTTGAGTAGTTTACGGTTAATAGCGGCCAAAAGCAAGAATCCTCCACAAGATTTTGACTACCCGTTTCTAGTAGGAATTAGATCAATATTCCAGTGAGCAAACTACTTTTAAAAACACTTTTCCATGTGTTTTAATTCTTATTTACTTTCACAAGAGCTTTCAATATAAAGCATAACATAATATGGAAAATCTGTCAAGCAGTTTTTCAGATATTTCATTTTTGGAAAATAACAAAAATTTCAATACATAAATTCAATTTTTTCAAAAAAAAATATTACAAAATGTACGATAATCTTTTATAATAATGATTATTACCTAGATCTATATGATGTTGCATAATTTTGAGGTTTCATTTATGATTTTAGTAATTTTTATAGTTGCATCGATGGATTTGTAAAGTTAACCAAACTCAAAAAACTGGATTTTCACAAAAAGTTTACATTTAATTTTTCAAAACCTAGCAAAGTATTCATCAACGAATATACCATGTACATGGATAACATTACACAAATCTATCAAGTAGTTTTCTAACATGCGTATTGCCTTAAATCTGACAAAAATCAGTACTTATATAATCGGCAGGGTTTCTTTTCTTAAGTCTAAATCCTAACATAAGACTTCAATATTCGAAATGAACTTTCATATAAAAATATATACAATGCATAACAAAAGTACATGGTAAACCAATTAGAATTATATTCAAATGTAGCTTTTCCATTTTAAACAGTAATGTTACATGTTAATCACGTTTTTTACAATCTATTTTTTCTTCAAATGGTAGAAATAATTAAAATACTAATACATGTAATAATACTAATACATGTACCTTGACTTTATATTAAACACTTGCCTTCACGGTAATAGATAAATAAATACAACTCTGTCATGACGCCTTTTCAACATCTCTGACGTTGGCCTTGGAAGCATGTAGAAAATGTGTAGCAAAAAAATGCAAAAAACCAGGAACAAAAACAAAATAAAGCGAACAAAATCAAAAAAACAACAACAACAACAAACAGAGAGGAACTTATTTATAATACAGGGGAACAGGTCGTGAAAACACATAAAATTTGTAATTGTAATTTTTGAGACTGAGGAAACTGAAAAGCGATATACAGGTCTTTTGCAGAGTAAATGGACTCATTATTTTATGTACCCGAATCTGTCATACTGCAAAGCCATGACAACTTTGAAGGAGATTTATTTCAACAACTTTCAGCCATGGTAACTTTGTAAGAGATATAACAACTTTCATTTTCAATTGCAATGTCAAGAAAAACAAATCACATTTCTGTTAAGTATTTTTATTTTTTAAAATAAAAATTATTAAAAACAAATTACAATTTTGTTGAAGTTAAGTATTAAATTTTTTTGAAAAATAACTTTCCGTACATTTTAATTACCTCCCCTACCGCGAAAAATAGCGCGTGCTTTTATGTGTCCCGAACATAGCCGTATGCAGTCTGGCAATTTAACCAATCAGAATACGGCATTTATCTTAACAGTATAGGACAAGAAAAATGTTAGAAATAGCATTCCCTTATGTGAAAAAATAACGCAACTAACGTAATATACTCAATAAATAATTTAATAATAAAAACTCAAGGTCCCAGCCCTGGATATTCGGCACTTTAAACATATTGATGCCACCGGGGAACTACATTTTTTTAAAAATTGAAATATACATTTATATGTATATATATATATATATACTGAATAAGACATGTTTAATTGTCAATGTCTACAGGTAAATTTGAACTTTAACACGGATGGATATCTTTATAATTAGTACAGTCACCAAATTTTTAATGCGTAATTGCTGTCATGTGAAATGAACTTTGCAAAAGATTGAGTAGTGAGCAGGTAAAGGAATGGGTTTTATAACTGGTGAATGAAATAACTATCTCTGATAATATGTACATTATGTAGTTTTATTGCTGCAGTACCATTGTATTCAAATTTGATAATCATTTATTACAGTTTTGGTAATAGGATATATAACTATTAAACATATGCTATTATTATAATATTAATTAGGAAAAACAAAGGAACGTAACTACGGAGACTCTATCTCAAAGGAAACACCAGAGTTATCGCTCTTGCTTTACAGTTTTTTGACAATGCAGTGTTGCCGTTATGGAATAATGTATAATCTAAGGGACTTTCGATTTTTTCAAAGACCCGCGATCGGTAACACTCGTGTGTTACCGGGGAGCTTTGTTTGTTTTCGCTAATTAGCGGAAATGGTACAAACGAAAGCGGATGATCGAAGTATTCTGCGAAATCTCACTTCGTCTCTGACTTGCGAGAACTACCATTACATACGTTATAAGTTTATTTCATAGCAATTATAGAAATTAAATAATGTTTTGAATCATGTTTGATCTGTAGAAACTTTAATTTCTTTGTACTGGACATCATTTCTAAATATTGAGGAAATTGTGAAAACGAAAGCGGATAAAGTATTCTCGGAAATCTCTATTCGTGTCTAGTTGTAGAAATTCAATGGTTCTGTTTTAAATATTTGGATTTTATATTACCTAATTTTTCATTGTGCTAGCATCTGGACATGATTTCTAAAATATTATCGCTAACGTTATGACGTCATAAATCTGGAACGATTGATGAATAAAACTCCCGCCATATCTCACTTCACTCACAGGTTTACATTTGGAGGAATCTTGGTCGATGTTTCGCTTGATTCAAAACAAAAAGACGATGTATATCTATGTATTTAGCTTTACGTGTAAGAATTCCTTTAAAGTTTAACAAAGCATAATT
>JAUMGZ010237820.1:0-10768 GCA_032359645.1 Pododesmus macrochisma | reverse complement strand
TGTCATAAAGTTTAGTGGAAAAGGTACCATTCGTGTCGATGTTTAGTAGGAGGTCTAAGTATGAGGCAGAAAAGTCGTATATACCCTGTAGATACCAACCGTACATACATCTCTCACAATACTCACTCGGTATTTAACCATTTTCCGTGGTGCTTAGCTCGAACTGTAGAACTAAAAACCTTGACCAAACTGTAACATCATAAGGATGACGGGACATTGTTATTTCCATACCGTCTCAATGTACGTCAAAGTAAACATAGATTTAGGTATTTGTGGGTGCGTTTACTTAAAAAAAATTTATCGAGCATTTATATTTTACATGTAATTGCATCGATCTTTAGTTATTTGTCCTGGTCAATTTAAGACAGTAAGTTAGTGTTTTGATTTAATTAATTCATGTAATATGAAATAATATAAAAACGTCTTGAATTTGACTAATTATGTTACAACGCTTAACACCATTTTGGGGGTGTTTGATGATATACAAGAATGAATCGATTTTGTTTTATTGACTTTGAAATCGAATCATTTAAATGAGTAACAGACTACGATGGAAGCACGAGTCTGATTAATAAAGTTTATCCTCCACTTCTTTCCAAGGTTTATGTTTCCAAATGTCTTTCCAAGGTTTCTGTTTACCGATGTTGTCGTGTAATTTGTTGTTGATTCCAGTCGTTAATGACGTCACATTTGTAACATTTTGAATATCGTCAAAATAAAATAGAATTGTTAATATTTTGTCAGTAACAGTAGTAGGACTTCGCTTCTAATGGCATTAAAATAAAATGAAATTGTTCATAAATTGTCAGTAACATGTCAATGACATCTTTTGTTGTAAACAAACAAGTAAATATAAACACAACCATTAGATGAAGAGATTAATCAAGTGTATGCAATAAGCAGTCACATAAAATATATGTATTCTCCCGAAACAATTTGTTTTTAGACATTGACTGATTGTATCAGTTGTGTATGCCATGTTGAATATATATTAAAAAAGTTATACGTAAATATTTAAAGCCATATATTCAAAATTAACAAATGATTATTTCTGTCTTTTAAAATTAATTTTTTTGTTCATAAGAAAGTACTCTCCATAGTGGCCGCTGTCTCAACAGAAATAGCACTTTAAAGACGTAGCACTTCAAAACCATTTATAACAATTCAAGGCGTAGAAATAGAAAATATTCAACAGAAATAAAAGTCTACCAATTCTGTGATTAATATTAAATAAGATAATGGTGGTAGTTAGAATGTATTACAACTTGTTGTGACGTACATTCACGTCTTTATCAATGATCTTTTCTATAATTTCAGGTTACAACAGTGTTGTCTTCAAGAGGACAATGCCTTCCTGTAAGTGTAACAAACGCTATATATCTTTACTGTGGACACTTCTAGAATGTTTGTTCTTCACCGGTATCGTGTTTGGTTGGTCGTGGCTAAGCGTCACTCTCCGCAGGGATCAGTATTTTTCAGACCTTTGCAACATTTCTGTGACGGAAAACACAGATGTGATGAACTTACCCGTTGTTAACAAAGACCCACTGAGCGAATCGGAAGTGGAATTAAAGCGCATTCGGAATACAAGGCGGAAGTGTCGAAAACGGAAGAAGGGGCGAACAACAACACCGGAGCCAGAACCGGAACTTTATGTAGATTACCCAAGTAACGAAACACATTACAATTGTGATGAGCAGGAAGAAAGACTTGAAATGATCAATGCCATTGTTTTAATCTTACGAAATGCATTTATTCTCCCGGTTGGTATATTCTTGGATGTGTATGGTACCACCAGAACACGACTCATTGCTGTGTAAGTTTTTATCAATTTATTATTTCAACTAGTTTGTCCTTTTTCAGATTCCAAAATTAATTTGCTTAGCTGCATATTTTAGAAAGACTAGTGAGGTTTGGAGAACTCTGAAGTTACCCCCTTTTCATGTATATACTTGCAAACTAAGGTAGCCCCCTTTTCATATATATATACTTGCAAACTAAGGAAGGATGTCATCTGAATGATAGAGACTGTCGACCAAGGAAAACGCTACCAAACATCATATGACAATACAAGATATATTAAACCGCATCACAACAATATTTGAGAGAAGCCACCATCACGCAACGACTTTTGTTTTATTTAAAAGACGTTCGTTTAACGTACTGCGTGCATGTTGTCGGGGCCGTAGCCTGGGGTAAGTCGGTGGGATCATACCTTCTTTTTCTGCCGCACACATATATTAACTGAATTTACGGGAATGGTGTCATAGAAAAAAGAAAATTGTAAACTTTCTTTTGGGATTGCATCGCCCTATCTCCAACCCGCAGGCTACTGAAACATGCAACCAATGAATATAATATCTATAAGAGGAAATAACCATTTGTCTGAGGCATTGAACGGGATCCTTGCTTTCCCCCTTAATCCGCAGAGGTCGGGCTCCAGCCACAGAGGTCGGGCTCCAACCACAAAGATTTTGATATTCATCTTATTTACATTAAATCATGACAAGTGTAAACACACCAGAACGCAGTTGCATTATTTTTGTCAACCGATTGTGTTAGTCCATTCGGATCATAGGTCCAAAGAAAGCTTTTTACACACAAATCCCGCCCGTTTTCATCAACTTTTTCCTTTAAAGACTGCTCTAAAGTACTTAATAACAAACTGAAACATGCTAAAATCACAGAACCAATTTTTTTTCCAAACTTAGTAGGAAGCATCACAAGGTTGACGCGACTCGGGTTTGAACAAATGATAGATACTCGGTTTTCAGTGATGCACTTAGGTACCAACATGGGGGAAAGTTGACAAAAATGTATATAAAACTTCTTATAGACTGGAAAAGAGTAACTTTTTTTGTACAAGTTCAACGCCATAGCATAGTCGCTTACGACTTCTCGATAACCATAAGGCAGTTTTCAGCCGAAGTTGGTAAGAAGCATTATTCAAATGTTTGTGCTCGGCTTTATGAAAGTGTCATAAGGGGCACACATGGAGGGGGACTGACAAACTTCAAAAATAGACGAAAGTTAAATGCTTGTTGATTCAGTAACCTTTTAGCATTGTTCAAAGTGTGATTCTTTAGTTCTAAAAAAGACTTCTATTTTTAGCAGTTTAAGCGTCAAAATTAACTTTTACATCCTTCTCCAAAATAGTGATACGAATTAATAGGCAAAATAGCACACTAAAAATAAAATTATATTAATTTGTTGGTTGTATGCGGAAAGTCTGTTACCGCGGGCTACGTCTGCAAATTATGGTTTACTCCATCAGTTCATCAGAGAGTTTCACGCTATAAATCGTGAATTAGAATCTTTGTATTTCCTAATCTTATCGCCGTCCACAAACTTAACTTCTAGATTGCATGATAATGTAAAAGATTAGTTACGAAATATACGCTATCCTTTGTTGAAACCATTACATTTGCATATTTACTATTGTTATAATTAGATCTTTATTTTACTAGTCTTGGTCACACAAATGTTTTGATCGCGTCGCGTGCTTTCATATCATCTTGCTCTTGGAGCGCTTTCTGTGTTCGCGCATCTCTCCTTTTAATTGCGTTCTATTGAAGCATTTTAAACTAGATTCCACCAGTTACAAGAAGAGGAAAACTTCAACTTCTCAGAAGAGATGGTGATTTATTCAGTACTTACTACCAGTTATTGTCTTGTTATTATCTCCCGAAGCGACCTGGTGTTATATAACATTTGTGAAAGACATTTCAAAAGGCGAAAGTAAATTACTGGTAGACTATAAGAAAATCAGAAGCATACAACTGTCATGTAAGTTAAAGTCATTCCCATAAAGAAACCGCGTTAAGTGGGTTTTAGCACACTTTTAACGTTGGAATCATAAACATCTACTCTAAAATAGACACAAAATTCACATCAAAACTGGAGCATCGTGCATTCCTGAGTTTTAAACAAAGTATGTGAAAGATGCTAAATGTTTCTTATTTTCTCTTCTTATATAAAACATACTCGTTGTCAAGTTAAAATTGTGTTGAAAATCTGCATAATTCTCTTGTTTTTCCAAAGCAGCAAAGAAACGTAAAAATAGCCTGAGCAGCATAATAAAAGCGAGTACCCAGGGTTGGGGAGTACCCAGGGTTTGGGAGTATCCAGGGTTGGGGAGTACCCAGGGTTGGGGATTACCCAGGGTTGGGGAGCCCCGAGCTTACTAGCAGAACACATATGTATAAACATCTAATCCACACAGCACACAAGAGGAGATATGCATAACTCTTATATAACATAGAACAAAGCAACATTTGTACATCAGAATAATGTTTAACATTGAAATTTAAGATGCAGAGATAATACACAACCAGAAACGTAACTTTCCTGATCTATAAATCTGACTCAAATTTAATAGACTAGTGAAATTTTGTCTGCATGTACATGTAACTCGATATACGGTCTTTGTCAATATAATTATCTGTTAGGCTCGGATTTTAATTTTTTTTCTTCATTTGAACTCGGATTGTAATTAGTTTGTCTGTATGTATTCATTAACATAGTGTCAGACGATCTTTACTGATATTCACGATTTACTGTATATTAAGAACTTACGCCAATTAAATACATTATGTACCGTAGTAACAACTTATCCTCCATGGACACTAACTTAACCAAATATATCAATCGAACTTCACACAAAAGTAAACAAAAAATCACATCCTTTGGCAACGTATAAAATAGTGAAGACATCATCCAATCAAAATGGTCAAGTTACCTCCATATATACACTGATGGGTCAAAGCACATTAAAACAGATTCTACCGCTAGTGCTTTTATAGTGCCAAGTAAACAAGTCTCTCAAAATAAAAAGTTATCAAACGGTCTATTTTTTATGTCTGCAGAGCGAATTGTCATTGCTATGGTTTTAAAATGGATATCAAATATAAGAGAGAATGTCATAGTTATATTCGTTGACTCATTATCAGCTTTACAAACACTTTCAAATAGTATCTACAAATCTCAAAATATACATGCAATCAAAGCTATTGAAAATTACTCCAAAACAAAAGGAAAAAATATTAATTTAGAATGGATGCCTAGTCATGTGGGAATCTTTGGAAATGAGTCTGCCGATGTAGCCACCAAACTAGGCCTTCAGTTACAACAGGTTGACAACAAAATACGATACACAAACTGTGAAATTAAATCTCTGATAACTGAAAGAAATTTGCAAGAATGACAAAAACAATGGAATATAAGAGAGATGGGTAAATATGCTAGGGCAAATCGGCCAAATATATACATAAAAAAGCAATTTTCTATCAATGATGTTTTATTAAGGGATTACACTCGACTTAGACTGGGTTACTGTAGTCTGAACTACTTCTAGTCTAAGATAAAAAGGCATTCAGATGGACTCTGTAGTGAATGTGAAACCCCTGAAACTGTTGAAAATTACCTCTTATACTGTAGTAAATACACAAAATAGAGACAAATGTTACAACAAGCTATGTGCAGCTATATTCTCTAACCTTTCCCTTACATTAAGTTTCTCTGACAAGCCAAGCAGAGTCTTGGCTGTATCAAAAGACATCACTAAAACAAACAAAATTGGTAAATTATAGATTGTGAAATGGGTATTTACATGTAGTTAATGTTATTATGGAAACTTAAATATTCTGCTACCTTGAAAAACACCAAACTTCATTTTCTTCCTTTTCTTTCGAAAAGATATAAAAGTTAGATAGAGTTTTACACTTGTGAGACTAAACTAACACACGGCTATTCTTTTGTCTTTCCTAGAGCCCTGGGCTGCTGTAGGGACAGAAGATAACATTTCCAATCATTAACAAAATTCCCTGTGCTGTCTATGCACTTTAGGCAAAGAAAAGGAAGAAGAAGCATTTGTCTCTCCTGAACTTAATTCTATTAATTTAATAATATATAGTTAGCAATGATAATTAAATATACACACAAAGTATCTCAAGGTCAATAATCAAATATACAGTATAATGTAAGACACACATTTATACATTTTATACACACAATATTACAAAATTGAATATGAGCAAATAGTGAAACGAAGAAGTTTTGCAAAGCCTATGGTAAAAAATTTACTTATGTAAATATATATAGTGTATACGTATATATACACACTCTTGTTCATGAAATGATGAAAACAGTATAAAGTTATAGCAGTTAATGAACTCTTCCCACTTATACAAAGACATCAATAAAACATTCAGTGTCAAAATATAACATCCAGGAAAACAGTAAAAACAAGAACAAAGCAGGAAACTGGCATATATAGGTTTTCTCTTACCTAATTGCCAAACAAACCAAACACAGAACAGAACAGTTATTGAGCTGATGAACACAAGTATTAAGTTTAACTAAAGACTTTCAAATTAAACAATTTCAACTTAGAATAATCTTCATACTAATCTGATTAAAGTACAGATGTCTTATTTAGCATGCAATGTACAGAGATCTGACAACCAATTGAAGGTCATGTGTAGTGACCTTTGTACGCTGATCAATAAAATGACAGCTTTCCATTTTGTGAAAGTGATAACTTAATGGGTAAACAATTAGACTGTTTACCTCCCCCAATTACCCAATGAACAATGGTAATTTTTATTCTATGTAAAGCAGGGTTTGATTCAACCAGTTGGTAATGAAATATCTCCTATTTATTAAGAAATAAATAATAGTTTGTTTTGTTGTTTTATTGGGGTTTAACGTCCCTTCAACTCATGTCTATGTCATATCGAAACGTCACCTGTTTGTGACTGTGCACACTGATGGTAACTTTATAGTGCTTTCTCACTGAAATATCATGTCACTGACACATTGACATGATACTTTACTCAGTTATATTATCCTGACACTGAGACAACCAGTTCTACCCTGTAAAATGCTGAGCTCTCAGCAGGGAGTGAGAAGATGACCTCACTTTAACCACTTGGGTTTGACGTAGCTAGGGATTGAGTCCCCGTCTACTGGAACATGAATTAAATTCTCTACCAATGAGTCGGTGAATGGTAATAAATAAATAAAGAATGTAGAATGTACATGAAATGAGGAGCATACATAAATGACAGAATAGAACTTAGATACAAGGAAAAAGATTGAAGTGATACTTTTTATCTGACATTAATCTCTTGATGATATGACAATTTTTCAAAAAGAAGTGTTGAAATCACTGTCCTAACTTCAGATAGATATAGGTATGGCCACGTTTGTCTGTAAACAAGCTTGTTTCTGCAATATATATTTTGTTTTAACTTGATTTAAAACAAATAAATTTGATAAATTAATTCTCCACTTCCCCATTAAAAAACAAGATACCCTATTCGACCTAAGAATTAGAAACACTAGAGGGTCTGCTTATTAGGAGTCCAAACGATTTGAATAAATGTACTGCAATGCTCTTCTGTAATGGATCTTGGCTATTATATATGAACCGTGAGTGTTTGAATATGTATATCTTACTTAATATAGAATAGGTTCATGAAATCATTTCTGCAAAATTTCTTCATTTTCATTTGTAGAATTCAAGATAAATTTGAATATTGGTTCCTTATTGGGAAAGGACAAACCCTATTGAATTAGGGTGGGTAGATGGAATTTCTAGGTCACCATGTCTGTATTTTAACTGATTGGATTCTAGCAAAACTTGGTTCGGTGGTTTCCTATTAGAAAAATATGAACCCTTTTGATGATAGGAAGGGTAGGTCAAAGGTCAAGGTCACTTTACTAAAACAAAATATATATTTGTACTTTAGCTCATTTTATGATATCTTGTTAGGTTGGTTGGTTTGTGCAAGTAAAATTTGGTAAGTTTATAATACTTAATTGGGAGAGGAATTACTATTTTCATTTTAGATGTTGTAATTCTAAGGTCACAGTCATAGTTACTTAAAACTGAAATATATAAATTAACTTGTTTTATGCAGTTAACACATAATTTTACATGTTCTGGGATGTTGCATGGTATGGATAAGCCTGCATGCCTCTAATGGCTAGCTCCAGCTGCTAAAGAAATGGCCATATTTCACATATATGTATATATAGAATAGTATTGCATGTGTGTTTAAATACATCAGGTAAGCACTTCTCTTCACACACACACACACACACACACACACACATACACACACACACACACACACACACACAAATGAATGCTTTTCCAATATATCAGTTAACTCCCTAAGAATAAGGGAATTTTTTCTAAAATATGTCATTATATCTTTAGCATGAAAAATTAAAAATTTAGAACTGAAGTTCTATAGAAGGAATCTTAAATTAATGGAAGACAATTCAATACAAAATTTCTGTATACTTATATCCTACATAGTTAAATCCAAGCACTAAGGGGAGAGAATTCAACAAAGCTTCAGTTTTGAACACTGATAATAGGAAGATAATCAAGATGATTAAGGGGAGACAACTTGTTACTTATTTTAGTGTCTACTCTATTAATAATAATAATCATGCTTTATTTAAAACATTGAACGTCCATAATAAATATAAATGTTATATGGATAAATATATATTTAAGAATCTATTGAATTCCTTTTTGTCTAATCTTTCAGATCATGAATGTGTACATTGAGAAGTGATATATATGTATAGAACCTGGCGTTTGACACAGAGCTTATGCACATTAACCCCAAGCTAGGATTGATCCCAGCCCCAAGTGTGATATTAACTTGTTATAAGAGCTAACACAGAAAAGCAACATAAAAATGACTTTATACAATTATAACAGTTGAAAATACTATAATCAGAGGGCATGTTGTACAGAATAAGTTAATTAATTTATATGATTGACCTACAACACAGCAAAGTATAGAAAATTATATCTTATCACAGATTTATATTGTAAGTATATAAATCTGTGATCTTATATTCTTATATCTTGAATGTGAAATGGCCTTAGCTTTTATTCTTTTTCTGAATTTTGTTAAGGATTGTCCCCTAAAAGATTGTAAAGAAATGTTAAAAAGATGTCCTTATCACTCCTACCACAGACCTCTAATAACATGTGCTCCTACAGATATACTATTTTGTTGAGGTTTATGTCACTCCTTAGCTAGGCTTATAAAAAGTTTTAATTGAATTCTAAAGAACCGAAAATGAGGCCAAGAAAATATAGCACATATACTAACATATAATGCTGTATGTTTTCACTTTTATTCAAATATGTTGCTTTTATTCAATGAACAGTAAATGCAGTTTTTTGATATAAAAAAATTCTTGTTTAATTTATATCAATGTTTGTTTCTTTAAAAAAAAAAAAACTCAATTTTTAACTGCATTAACAAATATGGTACAAAAACTTTCTTTTCTTTGACATCCTTTATTAAGAATTAATATTAAAGTACCAAATTTTCGAATTAGTTTTGCTTATGAAGTATTTCACCCACGCACGTATCCATATACGCACGAGAGAACACACGCAATCACCCACACTAATCTGCACATCTGTTGTCAATAGATACCCCTTTGATGGCCTCCTATTTTTGCGCAGCACGTTTGCGCAAAATGTTGTTTGTCTTCCGCTTTTGCTATAGACTGGACTCTACGACAGTAGTGTGTGACAAAGTTTTGTGAAATGTCAACAAACAACTGTTCCTCGGGATAATTTAATGAATATGTCCACGATCTGTTGATGGCAGCTTTAAACGGTGAGGTATCGAGTCCGCCAAAAGCTCGAGGTTGGCACGAGTTCTGTGAAAGGCATGCTTCGACAGCCTCGGAACATTTCTTCCGCGACTTCCTGGTTTTCGTAAATTCTGGATCCCACGGGAGTGGGATGGGCTCCCCCTCCCCTCGGGATCCAATGGTATTTGCTCGTAAATTTGTAGAATATTTCATACAACAGGTTGACCATCAAATAAAGAGGTCATCGTACTTTATAGATTCACAACATTCGCCATCAAGTAAGACTGGTCACTCCTCACCATCCGATCCGGCCAGCCCCACGTCACTAACTTCTGATCGTCGTCCATCACTGTCCAGTTCTACGAGGTCACAAAACGGCGGCGATGGCGACAGTCGGACACTACACGACGACTATTCGGACAATGTAACAAGTGCTAGTATACCGCCTGTAGTAGACCCTTTAGCCCCAGCCCCCTCAAACAGAACAGCAGCCCATCCCCACGTGAACCCTGTTCAAAGCACACCTCCCACTAAATCTAAGGGCTTCTTCAGGCGTTTGTCATTTAGAAATATAAAGAAAAAATCTTTATTTCATAAAAGTTCTAATCACCACAATAGTTCTATAAATAGCACAGAAACTGCAGAATCAAACAATCACAGAAAACACAAGCATCAATCAAAATCGTCTTCTGCGGATAATAACAAAAGTGATAAAGGAACCGCAAGTCGAGCAGCTGTTCAAGGTGACATAATTAAGGATGGTATTGTGAATGTTTTGACCGGTGAAGATTCAAAAGGCAAGTCACGATGGGAGCGGACACGCTTAGTGTTAATGAACACAAATGGTGGCATTTTATTGGAGTTTTATTCGCCACCGAAGGTTTGTATCTTATTATTCTTTTTAATGAACAGATTTTTAATTCATGAGCAGTACAAGACTTGAATGATGACAATTTTAATATCATACAGTATATATAAAAAGAATCAAATTATATGTCAAAAATTAGTAAGAGTATTGCCATTTTTATTGTTTGTAAAATATTAATTTATATATGGTTCCAGTGATGGAGTGTCTTAAGGAGGCCGACTCTAATTTAATTGCCAGATATCTGCAATAGAGAATTTCCTTTCC
>JAUMGZ010237809.1:0-10770 GCA_032359645.1 Pododesmus macrochisma | reverse complement strand
CCAGGGGGTTAAAAATCCCTGTACACGGGACCGCCGGCTTAGCGTCCCCTCCGAAGGACGTGCAGATCTTTGTCTGGCCTCTACCCTTCAACCTCTCTGACTTTGTTGGCCCTACCAGAAACACAACTTCCCGCCAGCATGGCTCTCAAGGTGATCGAGATGCGCAAACATCCCTACCGCGATAAGGTGTCAAGCACAGGAAAGATTTAAAAAAAAAACCAGGCTTGTCAAATCTCTCTACTGTTTTTTGATGGCGGCCATAAAACTTTCTGAAAGCAGACCGAAATATTGGTAGTGTATAACCCTGCCCCAAAAGCTTGGACGTCAACAACCATCATTTAGTGACAAAGTCTTGGTAGCGAGAACAAGCTCTTGAATATCGAGTTAGAGGTGGATATGTTGCTGTCTAAAATAGGAAGTTGAATATGGGAAAACTGAAGTCGTCAAGTTAGTCATAAAGTTTAGTGGAAAAAGTTCCATTCGCTTCTATTTTTAGTGGGAGGCCCAAGTATGAGGTAAAACAGTCGGGGTCAATAGTGTCTTTTTCGAGTTCCGGGGGATATATTATGTTAACGTAATCACGAAATGTTTATTTTTCAATTACAAAACGTCATCTATGTCAGGAACAATGAAAAGAAAAGACTTTGCCAAAGTCTGTCTCTTGACACTGAGTAGCTTTTGGATTAATAATGTCTTATACGAATAATGAAAAAGGTCCGTAAGTACTGGAGCACAGTTGGTCCCCATAGAAATTCCAATAGTCTGCTGGCAAACCTGGCCTCCAAATTCAATAAATATGTTGTCGATAAGAAAGTTCAGCACTCTAACAACTTCGTCTTCAGTGTAATTTTGTTTTGCCTCCGCTTCGCGAATTGCCTTTGACAAAGAATGCAGTTGTGCCCTTAACTATAATTTATTTATACCTGTGATTGCCTGTTTTACCCATAAAAGTATGTCATACAAGATCTTTGAGTATAGACTTTAACTTAGCATGCGGTATATTTAAGTAAAGTGTGGAGAGGTCGTATGTTCTGATGAATGATATGGATGATGGCGAATGGGATTTTAGATGAGATCTTTTGGGCTTTTGAGTATGCGCATCTGATTCACTCCACTACGTGAATATGCAACAAAGCAATATGACTGTAGATCATCTTTAATGTTGCGAGTATTAACATAAGAACCTTGTAAGTGATTGAATAAGTAAAAAAAACTTAGAAGAACTCGTCAATAACATTAACTTGTAAGATATGATAACGAGTGAAGGTCACCTCTTAGATTAAATACTTTTTAAGCAAAATATCCATATATATTATTGTTCTCTACAATGTTTCAACAAATTATGTTTGTGTTGTCTATTGTTTAATTGGTGAACGTTGTAAACTGTATATATGATCTTGAACGCTTATGTTTTATCATCATTTTATAACATTTATGACATCTTTTATATAACGTTACAAAGACAATCATAACACTGCATTAATAAATTTTGATTTAAGCAAGTATGTAATTAAGAAACATTTGGTTAATATATTACAAAATAGTCTTATGTTCATTCTTTATATACTGATACTAAATTGTATATACAAAGGGTGGTCAATAAACGTTTAAGTGAAGATTAGAGATAGTGATTACACAATGAAATAGATGTAGAAATTATATCATGTATATCATTTAGTTTACTTGCCTGTTTGTTGAGTGCCCGTATGTTGCTATTGATGGTATCGTTGTTGAAAGAGTAACAGAAAAGCGTTCCGAACGTACCGTCGTTAATGTAGTAATCGTACTTCACTTCGGTTTTGTCTGAATCCATTTGCTACTCAAAACAAACGATACATGTGATAAGATTACTATGTTGAACATTTGAACTCTTTAAAAATAACACATGTAAGTCTACATTAACTATGGTCTGCATGATGCATACGTGTAACTTTTAAAACCAATATATGCATATGAATGTCACTTTTAATATGACATTTTTTTTTAATCAAATCTGTATAAAACTATTTTTATCTAACTAATATAGTTATCTACACTATGCAATTCTTGTGTTTTTGCCTAAACATAAATTTGGAGTAACCATACACTATACAGAGAATATTGAGTTAGAATTTTGGAAACACGAGTTTGTGCCCTTTCTACAAAATTGAGCCTCCACGCGTTAACATATATGTATTGACGTTTTCATTTTATATAGATTAATGAATAGGGTGAAATCTCTCCCACGAGATAATTAATGCAAGAAGAAAATAAGTTGCTTTAATAATATACTAGAAATTACAACACAATACCATTTTATATGCACGTATATATGTTACGTTTGTAATTCGCTGTCAATTAAAAAAATCAAAATAATATTACGATAGTATTGAGGATTGTTCGACATACCTCGGACTTCATTGCTCTCTTGCCAATAATACATGTTGCTAGAGTCTCACTGGACATCACAACGTATCGTCCTGGTTCAGCTATAACACGGACATTTAGGCCATTAAAGTGTTCATGAAGTGCTGCATTTATCGCTGACACAATCTACGTAAAAACAAATAACAAGTAATCAACATTTTCGTTCAGTAGACGAAGCAATTTGAGTACTAAAAGGCCCATCTTGTGAATGTAAAGTATTTGAATTAAAGAATTAATTAGCTTGAAAACAACATCGTGTGACGAGGATCTTGAAATTCCTCGATAATAATGAGATTACCAGACAACTACAGTCATACAAAACAGGTTGAATAGAATCAACAGAACTAGATACATTGACAAATCAACAAAAACTGGATCAAACAGACCGACGAAAACGAGTAAAACGAAATAAATTGATGTCACAACAACCCCCAAGACTAGTTATCCATGCGGACCGACTACGGAAGGTCACCAATCACAAAATTAGGCAGTGTTTCGTCTAGTCACGTTTTGCTTTTTCCGGGCCGGCCCTTTTTGATAACGCCCTGCCGTTTGTTTTTATCAAGTTTCAGTGTATACCGAATCCGGATTTCATATCGGCTCTAAGTCTGTCCGCGCTGTTTTGTGTACATTTCCGGTAGTATCGTAAATACTTATCACTCGAGATGTTACCTGAGTTTTCTTTACAAAACAAAAGATGTGAACATTTCGATTAGAAATTACAATATTGGGAAGTGTTCTCACGTTTACTGATATTCCAGCAGTCAGTCGTTTTAATATGGCGTCGAGGGAAAGACGTATAAGCAGGTCCTTGCAAACGGCACAAGTGGGGAATCAGACTCTTACGACTTATGGCTTTCTGCACAATAGCTGATGTCCCTTTTTTTTAATAGCGCCGAAAAAAGACTTGCCTTTTATGCCATTTTATATGTTTTATGCATTTTAAGTAAGTAGTTTACTCTATAAATGTTCACTGTGAGCTTGTTTAAACTGATGTTATGTAATAAACTTGTTAAAATATATCGATATGCAGAGTTATGTTGTATTTTAACTCAGTTTTAGGTCATATAAAATGTATTCCCTTTTTGGTAAGCAGAATTACTTCGCGCCCCGTAAATGACTTTTTCGTAGAGTTAGCACCCTGCCCTGTTGAAATCCTAGATGGAACACTGCCAGGTGATGTGGTTTACGAGTCCTCATCCTTCCCACTCCCCACATAAGACAAGAAGTGTTTAGAATTGACATACATTTCAAAATTTGATAAACAAACTATATAGCGCTATCATTTATCTCAACAACCAACATCCCTAATCAATTGTCTATTAAAATCTAAACGAGCAAAACTTATCAACATATTTACAAAAGGCAATTGGAAACACGAACATTGGATAAAGCCAATCAGCGTGAAGTCGAAAACAGTGGCTGCTACATTTAAGATCCGCATATTCCATATTTAGTTACGAATATAAATAGTGACATTGATGAACAATCAGTTTACTCTCATTAGTACAATAGCAGCAACCGAGCTAAGTTAGACTGCCAGGTAAATGCATGCATATAAATATGTATACAAAGAAAACAACCAGGCACCACGGGATAAAGAGTCCCTGTACACGGGATACCCAGCTTAGCGTCCCCCGCGAATAACGTGTTGATCTTTGCCTGGCCTCTAACTGTCAACTTGTCTGACCCTACCAAGAACACAAATTCCTGTAGGCATAAATGTATCAATTAACAAACCCTTAAAATGACGACAAGACTAGTACGGCATCTATTTATACGTCTCAGAAAACGGATAGGTTGGTAATTTGTGGCGTTGTGTGTGTTGCGGGAGTGTAGGAAACATAACGGGTAGATATCCGCTTCGGTTATATGAGTGAAACTGTTTTGTGTATTTTCCGCAAACATATATAAATAGTAAGTAGGCAGTGGCGTTAAAACACTTACTAAACAAACAATAAAAAGAAATCACAAACAAGCGCTAATTAAAATTCTTTTTTAATTTACCTTCCTGAAGATTGAAAGCTTTTCTTTTGGGTTCGGAAATCCTCCTCCGATATCCAAAATGTTCATGTTGTAGCCAATGTATTTTGCTATATCAAATACAAGTCGTGCATCTTTGATACATCTGCTATACGCATTGGGATCACTGCAATCTGATCCAACGTGAAAGCTGAAATTGAAAATAAATATATATAAAAAGTACAGATATAAGTTTTTTAACAGACTTCAAAAGGAAAAGCATTCATCATATTTCAAAGATAGTTTTCTAATTTATATATTCTCAGCAACAAACGGTTAACAAAATAAGAAGGGGTCTAATATAGATTCATTTTTAATGCATGCATACAATCATTTTTGAACTGAAGTTTCGCCTATTTGAACTATTTAAACTTGTTAAACGTCCGTGCGATTTGAAATCAAGATATGTCTCCAGAGATTGATACATTGTATTATCGTTTATTGAACGCGGTTTGCAATAGTTAAGAGACGTAAGAATTCGACACTTATATAGACATCAGCAACCTTTAATTTATATCTTTGAAACGATTCCATATCGCCTATGCACTGACATGCCTTATTAAGACAACTTTTGTTTGCCGTTACTGCAGCTGAACGCAACGGTCCTGCAGTTGAAGTTGACGTGAACGGTCTATACCGCCACACGGTTTTTTCTAGGCTTTTTGGGAATCGGCTTTGGCATCAAATTTGGAATTGTAATCGCAATAATTAAGATTTTAAAGAAATTCAACAAGTCAACAAAGATATTTGTTATATTTATGAACAATTATTCAAAAGTGGCTATTTTTCTTGTTTTGGCCTTTTTGAACATTGCTCGGTCCTGCTATCTACTGAGACCATAGATATCGTTTTGTTCTAGATGTGGTGCGTTTAATCAATAGAATATTTACGTTCATCAAAACATGATAATTTTCAACAAAAAAATAGTTTTTGAAATTGGGAATTTTCTCACATAATTGAAAAACATACTGCCGTTGTTCGGCCCGAAACACCCCTAGAAAAAACCCTGTGATTGTAGGTATTTATACGTGGGCTGCCAGATTGAGAATGATTAACTAAGTTAAATCAGTGCGATGCCTGGTCCACATATATATACACAAACTACCTTCTTATAATCAGTTGCAAAATACATGGTAAACTATAAATTTGCTAACCTTACTAGTATATAAGTGAACATTTGACGGTTGGTTTCAAAATACATGATGTGAGTTTCTGGCTAAAGAAATGTACGGGTTTTTTTTGGCATGTTGATATTAAACAAAAAAAATTTGTCATCGGTAACCTTTTTTTAAATACTGTAATTATATGACTTCTTGACTGTCTTGAATAATATAAGGTAATACAACGTGCAACGTGATTTTCACTTCTGCAAAATGTTTCTTCAAAATACTTAGTCTGCATAAACAGATAAACTTTGAAAAGACGATACATACCTTGTTCCTGTGACAATCAACTGTCTCTGTTTTGCAGCTTGAAGTAAATCACCAACCTCAGATATGTCACAGCCAAATTTGTCAGACAAATTTATTAACGATGCACAGTCTGCACTTGGCTTGAAACGAAGAATTAAACTAAAAAATCAATAGAATTGGTTCAAAACCAAGTCACAAGAAATGTTGCCTATAAATATAATAAACAGAACATGTCATTGTTAAATTACAAGCACTATCAATAGAGGGGTGAAAAGCAGTCACTCTCTATTTTAAGATTTGAATATTTTTATTCATAATGATATCGTACATAGTAATATTTACGACACACGCAAGGATAAACAACTCATCGGTCGACAGTGTTGACGTTCATAATATGTAACAGGCTATACGTGGGAAGGATATAAACAAAATTAGACTATGCATACACTTAATGGACGCTTTAAAAATAATTTAGAATAGACAAGACTTTGGCTAATCAAATAATATAATTGCAATCAGTATGTGCGTTATTAAACAAACGTCAACTGAAACAACGTTGCACACATTGTCGGAAACCCACAACTGATCGTATCTCATAGCGAATTCTTTTTATCGTTACTGTCTACATCCGGAAATCAATTTTTTTTATATGTGCTAATTAACTATTGTAACAGATGCCATTTAAATTCTGGACGATATCTTTAAACGATTGTGGACGTGAAGTTAAACTCTCATAAAACTAACAACTCTCAATTAGTCGATATATCCTGACTTTTTTTTGACAGATAATAGTCAAAGTAATACATTGATTTGAACAATGTCTTAAAAACTCTCTAGATATCCAGCTGACATGCCAAAATCTTACCAAAAACAAAAGTTGAGACGAAACATGTAATAACCGCCTTACAATAATTGCTTTACGTTTGTGACATTAACGGTTATTGAGGAAAAACATCTGAAGTTTAAATTGTTCCTTAACTGCTTTAAAAGTTATTATATGGCTTAGTTATAAAGAAACAAACAATTAAAAAGCTTTGCCGTTTTAATACGACTCCTTGGTTCCTTTTTTATGCTATTTTATTATTGTATTGACATCGTAGTAGATCTCAAAATGCCAACAGTTAGACTCCACACTGATGTGTAATTTTGAACTTATTAAGATATCGTATATTGTTGGTTATGCCTTTAGAAATTTAATATGCCTTTAATACATGGTGCTTCCTTGGCAGATTTCTAATGGCTTTGTTGACAGTTGAAACAAAACATGAGAGTCTTAGCAGCGATGCCCGGAGCCACTGAGGCCCATTAGTGACTTAGAAAACCTGTTGTATTTGTATGCTCACTAGGATATGTAAATACACGTATACATTACATTACATGATGACAAACGTAAGATCTTAAATACAAACATTTAATGCACTTTTTTCAACAAAAATTTTCATTGATTTGTTTATACTTCAAATGGCTTTGGCGGAAGAAAAAGCGTTGCAGACCAAGATAAATCTAGCGTGAATAACGACGTTTAAAACCAATCAATATGAGGCAGTGTCTTGCTTAAATTTGCGACACTCTGGTATACCCTTCTACAAAGATATACCCGGAACACTGTGGTATATATATATATATATATATATATATATATACAGGTAATGATAAACATCAGGTGGAAATATAGAGACATCACGCACGGGTTCATGCTCCCTAAAACACGGTCGGAGCAGATGCTCTCAAAATCTATCATAGCTAATTGTGCGGAACGTTGACAAATTATCTAAAAACATTTATATAACTGTTTTTATATCTTTTTGAGTTGTCGATTGATAGGACCACATCAATTGTCTAAGGGCAAGCTACAAAGCGTTCGCGATCAACGGGCGCTTGTGTGGATAATGAATATATAAGGCTGGCGAACAAAAAAGGAATGTATATACCTCAAACATTCTATAAAAGTTACCTTATCCAAAATTAGGTGGTTCGCGCAGTTAAAATATGAGCTGTTAACGTTTTTTCTCTAGACAACAGTTCCTATAACATGGTCTATGTCAACATAGATATATATATTATATCGGCAAAAGTCTGACTAAATTATTAATAAAACGAGTCCAAAACGATATTAATAAAATTGAAATTCAGGTTGGTATAAAAAAAGTAAATTCGAAAAACCAAGACAATTCTAAAGCCGTAAATCCGTAGATATTGGCAAACAAAGGAAAACTTTGGACGCACACAGAAACAAAAAACCAAATACACATTTATTTATTAAAAAAAGGAAACATCACGAACTTCTATTTCAAACAACAGTTTCACGAAATTAAATGTCTCGCCGTACCCGCTTTGATCGTCAATGCATGCATTTCACCCACAAAAAAGTGCAAATTTAATTTCTATTGGATTTTTTAAGTTAAATTTATTCCGTGTAATCCCGTGTTAGCTTTGACTTTCAATGCACACATCCACAGACAAAAATTAATTAAATAATCTGGAATAAAAGGTGGATATACCTATACTCCCCTATACAAAATATGTCTCCGCTACATTTTAATATTGTGATGAAATTACAAAATCAACAACAACAACAAAAACAACAAACCCCGAGGTACAAAATCACACACAAATTAAAAAAAGATATCAATTTATGGTTAAATGAGCCAAAATGTATATATGTTAAAGTGCGTTGGTTATGAAACGTGTGTGAAACATTTGAAGTCAATCAAACAAAAAATAAAGTAGTTATGTCCAATTCTCAAAATGAATCAAATATTCATGTTTTTTACCCCAAAAAGGGACCCAAGCATTCTAAATCTTATTCTGTCCTGCATTCATTTAAAAACCCTATGACCTAACTATGTAGCAAATTTGATTAGTCTAGCTCTAAAACTAGTTAAGATACAGCACACAACACAGAGCTATAAACACAACTTCTTAACGTTGATCAAAATCAAAAAGTACAAAAACACACCAACATTTTAGAAAAAAAATCAGTTTACGGTTAAATGAGCCAAAAACTGTATATATGTTTAAGAGCGTTGTTTATGGAACGTGTGTGCAACATTTGAAGTCAATAGAACATAAAAATTAAGAAGTTATGTCCAATTCTCAAAATGCACCAAATAATCATGCTTTTTACACCAAAAAGAAACCCAAGCATTCTAAACCTTCATTTCTGTCCTGCATCCAGTTACACACCCTATGACCTAACTATGTACAAAACTTGGTTAGTATAGTGCCTATAGTTTCTGAGAAACAGAGCTTAACGTAACTTTTTAACGTATATGTTGACGCCGACGCCGACGCCGACGGAAAGTTAACACCAGCTTTCGCTTCTGCGTCGCGGCGAGACAAAAACTAGAAGCTAAACCAGGTGCTCGCCTATAACAAGTGATCCACTTAGACTTCATTAACTAGTAGTGGAAGTGCGTCATTGGCAGAGAACAAAAAATTCTAATTACTTTTAAGTGGATTTTACGAAAGGTAATATAAAAGTTTTACTTTCACCTTATATTCGTGTTACATTACCGTCTAATAATACCTGTTAGCAAGTCGGAACATTACCTCGTGTACATGTGAACATAAAGGTTCATTAGCGTATAGTGGTTTCAAGATTAAATGATAGATAATGAGAAGATCACTTAAGTGTTTTATCACTCAGCTAGGCCTGATATAAAAGGTCAGTTTTTAATATACATGTATACAGGTAAACATTTTGTTTTATTCTTGCATTGGCACAACCAGCTATTAAATCTATAATTTCAGTATATTCTCATATAAACTTTCGTGAACATTTATGAACCATCACATTTTATATTTACCTAGCTGTAGGATGAAGTTCTTTGATTTTATCTAGTTCATCGACATTGTCAAATGTCATCAGGTCAACGCCCTTCTCCCTAGCAAATGTAATGTATGACTTCTGTTTGACCGCATTAGCATATATGATACGTGAAGGAGACACACCAAGGTCCAAAATTGTCTCCATTTCAACCTGCCAGTTTGAACGAAAAACAGTTTAAAGCGGATCTCTAGAATATAACTAATTTGGGCCACCAAGAGAAAATAAAGAAAAAACTATTACATGAATAAAGAAGGTCTGTTTGTTTAATTAGGGTTTAACGTCCCTTCTATAATATTTCACCAATATTGTGATAAAAGACCAAAAGCGCAGACACGAACGGGAAATCAAAGCAAAAGGGACAGTTCTGAAAGAAGCAAGCGATGGCCTATACTCTTCTATCAAACTTTACATGGACATCTTTATCGTGCTTGAGGGTTAAAAATCCACAGAACCGCAAGCTTAGTGTCCTCAACAGGACCCGCTGATTTTTGCCTGGCCTCTACCCTAGAGTACAAGGCACACACAATAATTCAGATAAACGCGCAGTATTTAGTAATACAAAAATAAAATCTTGATCAAGCCGCCGATGAATATGATATTTATAAGAGGAAGGAGCCAAAACTCTGTGTGAGACAACCTGTTAATCACCCCACAACTTTTAATGGCTATCTCATTCATACAACAAATCAGTACAGGGCGACTTTGATCGAGGCAAGTAGTTCGTCAAGCTGGTCCCCATAATGTTGGCTTTTTGTTTATGAGCCATCGATTCACTGAGTCAGCCTGTCTTTGTGTTTGCGAGTTTGGTCCGAACACTAAATGGAAATATTTGTGAGTATTTCCTGATTTTTTTTAACTGATATGTTCCCTTAAAGACATAGGATAGACCATTGATACACACATAACAGAAGAAAGTATTATTTTAAAAAAGGGAACTGTTTAAACTGTATTCACGAAAAAACAACGATTTTGGGTCAATTTCAAAGTTATTTTGGTGCATTTTTAACATTTTATAGCAAAAATACATTTTGCTGTATATAGTAAATAATCGTTCAAAGCCCGGCCTTTATTCACGATAACCCTTGTTTGACCTACGGA
>JAUMGZ010237798.1:0-10770 GCA_032359645.1 Pododesmus macrochisma | reverse complement strand
GAGGTCACAGATAAACTACAAACAATGAAAGTAAGTTACAGAAGGTCACAGATAAACTACAAACAATGAAAGTAAGTAACAAGAGGTTACAGATAAACAACAAATAATGAAGATAAGTGACAGGAGGTCACAGATAAACTACAAACAATGAAAGTAGGTTACAGGAGGTCACAGATAAACTACAAACAATGAAAGTAAGTAACAAGAGGTTACAGATAAACTACAAACAATGAAAGTAGGTTACAGGAGGTCACAGATAAACTACAAACATTGAAAGTAAGTTACAGAAGGTCACAGATAAACTACAAACAATGAAAGTAAGTAACACTAGGTCACAGATAAACTACAAACAATGAAAGTAAGTAACAAGAGGTCACAGATAAACTACAAACAATGAAAGTAAGTTACAGAAGGTCACAGATAAACTACAAACAATGAAAGTAAGTGACAGGAGGTCACAGATAAACTACAAACAATGAAAGTAAGTGACTGGAGGTCACAGATAAACTACAAACAATGAAAGTAAGTTACAGGAGTTCACAGATAAATTACAAACAATGAAAGTAAGTTACAGAAGGTCACAGATAAACTACAAACAATGAAAGCAAGTTACAGGAGGTCACAGATAAACTACAAACATTGAAAGTTAGTTACAGTAGGTCACAGATAAACTTCCAATAATGAAAGTAAGTAACAAGAAGTCACAGATAAACTACGAACAATGAAAGTTAGTTACAGGTCATACATGTAGATAAAAAAGCAAATGAAATAAGTTTCAGGAGGTCATGCAATGGAAATCATTTACAAGAGATCACAGATAGATAACAAACAATGAAAGTAAGTAACAGGTCACTGATAAGCTACAAACAATTTAAATTAGTTACAGAAGATCACAGATGAACAAAAAACTATGAAGTACCTGTAAAGCAATTAGTTTCAAGAATTTTTTATTACAGAAATTGTTTAAAGATTTTTTTACTTGGTAAGAAGTCTGAAATATTTGCATATATGTGAATATACTACAACAAAAAATATTTTAATAATGTAGTTAACAACAGGAGGAGTAGAATCAATGTAACGAGAGACATTGACAAACCAACTAAGGTCTGTCACCCAGCACAAACCAGGCAGTTTGGTTAAAGCATTTAATGACGCCTCAACCTTCCCCCTTTCCACACGGAACAAGAAGTCTTAAGTATGGACAGAAACATTTTATTATCTGTGGAAATAAAAAAAATTAGTACCTCGACTAATAATCACTGTTTATGAGTTAGTTTACGGGAAAGTATTTTAGCATGTTTTCTTGGATGAATCAATAATTGTAAGCTTAATTCCCCTTATACCAAATCTTGTGTTATTTTCAGGATGTTGTCCTCTATCAAAAGACACCAGTAAGAGTGCTACACAGGTAAAGTACAAGAGATAGATATGTGTATATGCTGCTATAGATGAATAATTTCAAAGTGAGAACTTTTTATTGAAATATATCTTTTAAAAATGAAATGTCAAAATAAAAAAAAAATAAAAAATATGTTGCTTTGCAGTAAATAAAATATGCAAAGAGAAACAATTTTTTTTACATAGTTTGTTGGGAAAACTACTGCTTTGGAACATTTCAAAATTGATGTAACCTATTTAAATTTGTTTCTTTGCAGACGACCTCTAGCAACAAGGGAGAGAACTGTGTATAAAATGGAAATAGAACACATAGATGATCATCACTTCAGAATTGACTTGTCAACTCAAGCAGGAACGTATCCTTTGTAATCATGTTATATATAACATTATATATTTTTTCAAAGGTTGCAAACATTAAAGAGTTTTTCTAACGCTAGGGTTTGAATCTCTCTAGATCTTTATAAAAAAATTATCTATTCGTTTCTTAACTTGACATTACACAAATTAACTTACTGCAAACATAACCGTAGGACCATGTCTAGACTGTTGTTACCTGACTGCAGACTAAACTGTAGGACCGTGTCTGGAGATTTGTTACCTGACTGCAGACTAAACTGTAGGACCGTGTCTTGAGTTTTGTTACCTGACTGCAGACTTAACTGTAGGACCGTGTCTGGAGTTTTGTTACCTGACTGCAGACTAAACTGTAGGACCGTATCTGGAGATTTGTTACCTGACTGCAGACTTAACTGTAGGACCGTGTCTGGAGTTTTGTTACCTGACTGCAAACTTAACTGTAGGACTGTGTCTGGAGTTTTGTTACCTGACTGCAGACTTAACTGTAGGACCATGTCTGAAGTTTTGTTACCTAACTGCAGACTTAACTGTAGGACCGTGTCTGGAGTTTTGTTACCTAACTGTAGGACCGTGTCTGGAATTTTGTTACCTGACTGCAGATTTAACTGTAGGACCATGTCTGAAGTTTTGATACCTGACTGCAATCTTAACTGTAGGACCATATCTGAAGTTTTGTTACCTGACTGCAGACTTAACTGTAGGACTGAGTCTGGAATTTTGTTACCTGACTGCAGACTTAACTGTAGGACAGTATCTGGAGTTTTTTTACCTGACTGCAGACTTAACTGTAGGACAGTATCTGGAGTTTTGTTACCTGACTGCAGACTTAACTGTAGGACCGTGTCTGGAGTTTTGTAAACTGACTGCAGACTTAACTGTATGACCATGTCTGCAGTTTTGTTACCTGACTGCAGACTTAACTGTAGGACCGTGGCTCGAGTTTTGTTACCTGACTGCAGACTTAACTGTAGGACCGTGTCTGGAATTTTGTTACCTGACTGCAGATTTAACTGTAGGACCATGTCTGAAGTTTTGTTACCTGACTGCAATCTTAACTGTAGGACCATGTCTGAAGTTTTGTTACCTGACTGCAGACTTAACTGTAGGACCATGTCTGAAGTTTTGTTACCTGACTGCAGACTTAACTGTAGGACTGTGTCTGGAGTTTGTTACCTGACTGCAGACTTAACTGTAGGACCGTGTCTGGAGTTTTGTTACCTGACTGCAGACTTACCTGTAGGACTGTGCCTCAAGTTTTGTTACTTGACTGCAGACTTAACTGTAGGACTGTGTCTGAAGTTTTGTTATATGATTTATTCCATAGGAAAGTTGTATTTAGCTACATGTATTATGCATATTAGGAGGTAGTGTTTAAAACATGACAACATTTGACCTTGATGAGTGCTTCATAGATATATAAAAGAATTCATACATGGTGACTTTGGCCGAACAAAACCAAATATGTGTACACTGACAGGCATAGATTGTGACATCCTCGAACTTGATGTCAAGGTATGTGTTTTGATTTTATTTACAGTTTTAGATTTATGATCTAATTTTCAAAATTTGCTCAGCAACATCAAAACACATGTGAGATATTTTTAGTCCATCTGGACCAAAGGTCAAAAGTGGACCTTTCTCATACAAATCCTGTCCGCCGTCGTAAACTTTTCGAAATTTTCGACTTCTTCTCCTAAACCACTGGACCAGTTTCATCCAAACTTGGCATGAAGTAGCCCTAGGGAAAGGGATTCCGATTAGATCAAATGAAGGAGCTGGGACCCCAGGGGGTTGACACTAGATGCTCAAAAGGGGGAAAATTTGACAAAGATTTTAAAATCTTCTTATAAACCAGAAGGCTTAGAGTTAAATGCTTTTGTATGTAGTAACTTTAGGTCATGGTAAACCAAGTTTGTTCAAGGCATGACCCTGGGGTCAAAAATAGGTTACACATTTTGAGGTCAAAGTTCAGCACAATAGCAAATATGTTAACAATTTACATTGTAGTCTTCTTCTCCTAAATCACTGGACACATTTCATCCAAACTTGGTAGGAAGTATCCCTAGTGGAAGGGTGTTCAGATTTGTTCAAATGAAGGGGCTCAGCCCTAAGGGGACGCCACTGGAGGGGCCAACTGAGGGAAATCTTGACAAAATTAAAATAAAATTCTTACAAGAAACTAGAAGGTCTAAATTTAAATGCTTTGGTATGTAGTCACTTTAGGTCAGGGTGAACCACGTTTGTTCAAGGCTTGACCCTTTGGGTTAAAAATAGGTTATGCATTTTGGGGTCAAAGTTCAAGTTTTTGACTTTTTCTCCTAAACCACAGGACCAATTTCATCCAAACTTGGTAGAAAGTTTCCCTAGGGGAAGAGGGTTCAGATTTGTCCAAGTGAAGGGGCTAGGCGCCACTGGAGAGGCCAACTGAGGGACATTTTGGCAAAATTAAAAAAATTAATCTTTCAAGAAACTAGAAGGCTGAGAGTTAAATGCTATGGGATGAAGTCACTTAAGGTCATAGTGAACAAAGTTTGTTCAAGGCGTATCCCTTGGGTTAGAAATAGGTTATGCGTTTGGGGTCAAAGTTCAACACTAGCAAATTTGTTAACTATTTACATTTAAACCACAGGACCAATTTCATCCAAACTTGTTAGGAAGTATCCCTAGGGGAAGGGGGTTCAGATTTGTTCAAATGCAGGGTTTCGGCCTTCAGAGGTGCGACATAAGTTAATATTCAATTAAGCAAACAAAGTAAGCAATTTTTCTTTTATTATTAAAGCAAAACAACAAAGTAAGCAAATTTTAGATATAAAACCTTTAAGTTAGTAGTTCAGAGGTGTGACTAGAGGGGCCAAAAGGGGGAAATTTTGAAAATCTTATAAAGTAGATGGCCTTAGAGTTTAATGCTGTGGTATGTAGTAACTTTAAGGCATTGAAAGATTGTTTAAGGCGTAATTTGGGGGCAAAAAAGTTATGTACTTCGGGGTCAAAGTTCAACCCTTTATGCTACTTTCACTTGAGCTTAGAATTGTGCACGCTAAAATCTAAGGCACAGAAAAGTATTTGAAGTTTCTAAGTGGTGGCCATCTTGAATATATTTATCACGAATGACACCCATCTTTTGTTTTGGTATAGTGCCTGTTCTTTATTTATAATTGTGTCAGATATTTCAATTATTAGATGTCTGCAAATTATTGTTGCACTTGCATTAATTTTTAGGTGTTAAAAATTGAATATTGACTTTATTCTGTCAACAATTGTGAAGTGTTTTTGTATCTCCTTTGGAACGGACCACGAACCTAATAATAAAAGACTTTCACAATTAGGCTAATTAGTACTTATTATCTGATTACTTAACACCAGGACATGTAACATTACTTTAAGTAGGTCAAAAATCAACTAAAATTAGTCAAGTGTCTTTGTTAGCAAATAAAAGGTGAGTGTCAAGACTTGTTCTGGGTCACTTATTTTACCTTTTATCAACTGAAGATTGAATGATAGTTATCATGTTTATTTTTGTGTTCACATAGGAATCAAAATAACTACACTATTATACAATCTATAATAGAATTTCCTTATTTACATCAACTTTAATAAATGTATTATATTTGTCATTTCCTGCTATTTTCTGAAATTCTTTTTACTCAAACACAATTGCATCAGTTTTGCATGTTTATTAAAAGTTAATATCCCTATCACAGAGCTGTACCAAACTGATTTGACCTAGTTTTTTTTTCTCTTTTCAGGCTGTGGAGCTTGATTGGCCTAAACGACTTGACAGCTGATCATGCTTAATATTGTGATTATGATAGACATTATTTATTTTACTGGAGATCATTTTAAGAATAAATAGAATTACTTGTCAGTCAATAAATATGTTCATGTTGCATAAACTGTGTCTGACTTGTTGTTGTACATGCAGTTTGCTCTATGTTTCGTTCCATTAGCCTATAGACAGATGAAGTGTGCTTTCTGAAGAAAGAAATCTTAATTTTAACGTTATTTTTCTAGTCTTCACTATCCAACTTACATGAACAACTTCTTGTAAAGAACATATTCCATATTCCTGCATATCCATTAGACCTATTTCAATCAAATTTCTAGGGAAAGGGGGTACACTGATTGGTCAAACAGAGGGTTTTTCATCCAGGTGGCACCATTGGGTGCAAAATAGGGAAAATTTAGTGGAAAGCCTATAGCTTAATACTGGAATATGTAGTAACCTTGGAGCATGCATGGAGAAAAAGTTATTTCAAGGTGTGATCCTAGGGTCAAAGATGGCCAACATGTCTTGGGGTCAAATGTTAACACCACAGAAATAGCACATATGTTAACTTTACATTTTCAACTGCTCCTCTAAACCATTGGACCAATTTCAAACCAATTTTTCAGGAAGCTTATTTTAAGATATAAGCAAAAGATATTATTTTAAGATATAAGCAAAAGATATTTTGACTTGTTCAAATGATGAGAATAGATTCCCAGGGGGTGCCACAAAGGGGTCGAATAGGAAATATTTAACAAAAGTTCAAAAATCTAATAAACCAGAAGTCCAAGACCTTAATGCTTGCCTATACCAGTATAATATATGAAGTAACCTCAGAACGAGAAGAATAAAGTCTATTCCAAAGTTTGGGGTTAAAATAGGTTCAGCATTTTTGTGTCAAAGTTCGTCATTATAGGAATATGATAGCATTCCAAATTCTTCTCACTACCACAGTATCAATTTCAACCCAGCTTGGTAATAGAAAACCTTAAGGGAAGGGGATACTGATTTATTTAAATTATAAAGCTTACACCTATGATATACCAGTAAAGGCAGTGAAGGATCAAATGGTGGAAAAATTCATTAAAAAAATTAATTTGAAAAGTTTGAACAACTAACAAAAATTCTAAATGAAATTATTGTGTTGTTCATACAATATAAACATTAAGGGCTAATGGGCCTCTTGTTGAAGTCTGCAAAATGTGTATATGCCAAATGTCTTACTCTGTTTCTTTGTAATGATTTTGTTAAATAGTATATTGACCATGACCCTATATCCATGTATGGATTTCTCTAAATCATTACTCATCTTATCAACATTAAAGTTTACTAGTTACTCAAGTTCATGCATATTTATAATATTGAGTCTGTTGCAATCCTATAGGTTGCTGGTTTCAAAATTATATCTTTTGAAGGAATTGTTGGATTTTTATGAAACTTGTCTGGTATACTTAACTCCCTGGCTCAAATTTTATGTTCTGCCAAGTTCATGAATATTTGATGAGGCTGCTGGAATCTGATTGGCTTATGGTTTCTGGATGATATTTTATGAATGAATAATGGGATTTTTATGAAACTTACTTAGTTAACTAACTACCAAAGTCCTTAACTCAAGTTTAATGCTTGGCCAAATTCAATACTACTAAATGAGGCTACTGCGATCTAATTTGCTTATGATTTTCAAATGATGTCTTTTATGAGATTATCAGGTTTAAATTAAATTTACTCGGGTAAAATTACTACCAACATCCCTCAGTCAAATTTTGATGCTCAGCCAAATTTGCACACATTTAATGAGGCTGCTGGAGGCACCAGTAGGTGGCCAAAATATTCTAATAAACTTAAAGATTTAGAGTTGGGCTTAATACATGCATACATAATAACCTTGGGAGCATGGTGAAAAGCTAAGTTTGTTTGAGAATGACTCTGAGGTTAAAAATAAGTTATGTGTTTTGGTTTCAAAGTTCAACACTATTTGTATATAGCACACATTGTTATCTTTTCTCATTTCTAATTTTTTCTACAAAGCCACACTAGCAATTTCAACCAAATGTGGTAGGGAGCATCCATAGGTGAGAGGTTCAGATTTGCTTAAATGATGGTTTGTTTGTATTTGTATTAAGGGCTTATTGTCCGATCAACAGCTAAGGTCATTTACGGACGTGCCAGTTTTACTGGTGGAGGAAACCGGAGTACCCAGAGTAAACCACTGACCTACGGCGAGTCACTGGCAACTCTCTCACACTAGCACGCCCCGGACGGGGATCGAACTAGTAGGGTGAAAGGCTTATGATTACAAGTCGGCGACTGTAACCACTAGGCCACCCCGGCCCCTGTTGAAAAGTAAATTTCTCTTATTCACTACCAATAATAAAATAATTGAACAGTTTTTGTTTTAAACTTTATAAAGATTATCTATTTCCAGAATATTTCTGTCGTAATGTTGTTGTTTATTCTATTGTTGGTTAAGTGTTGTTTATGTATTTAAACGATAAAATTAACATTTTAAATGTCAAAAAATTAAACTTAAAAAAATAAAAATTCTTGTTTATATTTTCCCCTTTGAGTATGCTGTTGACCATTGATTTAGAGCTTGGCTTCAGGTCAAGAGCGATGTCCTCTCACCCACTTACTTGGTTTGATGTCATTTTTAAATGCCTCGCTCCTTTCCTTGTTTATTCTGGTGGCGACTTTTTGATGAAGCTATTGGTTGTTTGTCAATAACTTTTGTTCTGTTAATCCTATTTCTTCTTGTTTTGTCTATCTTGAAAAGCTTTTTCATTAGCATAGCATAATTTAAGGTCTCTCTAGTATAGCATTGTCATATATGTATCTTTTGAGATGTTCATGTTTTATAGCACAGTTTGTTTGCTTTAAACATATTTCTAGATCATTATCAAAACAGTGTCTGCATTTGACAGTGGCAACTTTATAATGCTGTACCACTGAAATGCCATGCTGCAAACACATTGACATAATACTTCACTCAGTCACGTTATCCTGACTCAAAGCCAACCAGTACTTCTCCTTCTCAGATACTTGCAGATGGTTCACCATTGATACCACTTTGCCTTGTTTTCACTTGTAATGACAAATCTATGCTCCTACTTCATTGATGTTAATTCTAACTTAAAATATACAAAGTAAGGAAAATTTTAAACTCAAGTTATCTCCCTTATCATGTAAGAAGACAAAAGTAAGATTATTGGCAAAGACTACAATTAGAAATAGTTAATGTTGCTAATTATGGTAACGGTAACTCCTATTTTAAGTGAAAATGACCTTGACCTCGGATGATTGGTATTCAGTTCCCTGAAGAGATACAATGAAAACATTTTCATGATGGCCATGCAAAAATAAATGCAATGTCATTAGCTTCCACAATAATGTAACTAATATGAATATGTTTAATATGCATATTGCCAGTTTTATAGAAATAAGTAATTGATAACTTTAGGAATTATTTACACAGTAGTAGTAGTAAAAGAGCAGCAATTTTTATTTTATAACAAACAGTTTTTTACCTTATTCACAACTTTTGGTGACATAAAGAGACTCATGTAAAGGGTGTTTGGTCAAATCACTTGCCATTTCTGAGATGATTTACTTATGTTATTGTAGGAAATAAGATATCAACTTAAGTTGAAAAAATTTAGTAAATATTTTAATCATTCTAAATTTTTCTACTTTGGAACACGGAATTGTTCAGTGAGCAATGTTATTTCTAGGTCAATATACAGTTCAGCCAATAATGTCAGCACAAGATGTTGCATAACCGATTATGTATATGCCAGTGATAACATTGACCGACAAAAGGTTTTCAGCTTTCGGCTATTCAAGTTTATGTATAATGGCCATTGTTTACAAATGCATGGTCAGCATAAACACGAGATAGTGGTATGGCTTGGTCAGCTAATTAATTACATGTTTCGGACCTTTGACGTTAATGCATATCATTCTGTGTATTTACCAAACAAACAATATCGAACTTATGTGTAGGCATGTCCATCTGTTGACTGCGTGGGCACCATATACTAAACAATATTTCTGACGTCATTGACTCAATAATGACTTGCTACATCTATATAAACCTTAATATGCGCCAAGTCCGCAGAATTGAAACTTATTCTGGGACTTCGCATTCTTATATTTAAGGTTAGTATTTATTCCCTACTATAACAACTGTCACTACGCTACTCTTATAACTAGTGTAATCTTATGTATTCATTTAAATAATAACAGAAATTAACAAGTGTCATTTTAAACTTTACTTTAACAGATATTGTATATTGTTTTAAACTATCTTTAATTTATATTTTATTGAATTCTATATTCAAATAAAGAGAATTGAAACTTATTCTGGGACTTCACAGCTTATATTTAAGATTCCTCTCAGAGAAGAGAAGGCAGTGAGACAAGAGCTTTCTACCCCCAGAGAAATAACAACAGTCTCTGGGGGTAGCCAAAGTCAAAGAGGGTATCAAAAGTCAATGAGCAGCATATCAGCATGCCTCAGTCTATATCCTCTCCACCTGTTCCCCTTCCAGAGCCCTCTCACAGAAAGCAAGTTACCCAAATTTTCATTACAACAATTAGAGCAAAGTTTCCATACAACAATTTTATCATAACAAGATGGAAGTCAAATTCTCATTACAACAGTTGAGAGATAGAACCCAAAGTTTCCATACTGCAATTTAATTGACAATTGGAGGATGGGCAATACATTATCAGAGTAGTTTCATTATCTGGGAAAGTTCAAGGTGAAATAACAAAACAGAGCCACAGATTTATTAATGTAAATTTAGGATATTTTAATCAACTTTAAAACAAGATTAGCATAAAAATCTATGATGAATGACAATGTAACAATTTGTATGTCAATTTATATTTTATGGTATTTTTCATAAGAAAAAATAATCATTATGCTTTTTATATCATGAACATGAAATCGATTATAATGAAAAACATACAGGACACTGTTTAGCTACACACATATGTATGCTTACCTACTGTGGCATCAAATATAGTGAGAACATGCCTTAAACCAAGATACTATTTTAAAAAAAAGAATTGATAATTAAAATTTTATTAAAAGCAATTATGGTTTTTAAGTTTCAAACAAATAAAGCTTCATTTAATACGAAATTTCAATTTAAAACAAGAGGCCCTTAAGGGGCCTTAACGTCCATCTGGATTGGCATTTGAATACTTTTGACCCTAGGGTCACGCCTTGAACAAAGTTGGTTCTC
>JAUMGZ010237787.1:0-10770 GCA_032359645.1 Pododesmus macrochisma | reverse complement strand
AAGGCTATTTTTAGTACAAGTGGGGGACTTTAACCACTCGCCCCCCCCCCCCCCCCCCGAATCAAAGAGACGACAGCCGACCTAAGAAAACAACAACAACAACATCCATCAAATAACAATTACCCAGACATATAGACAGAATATAGTTTTCCACCGTGATAAAACCTCTAAAAAAACCCGATGTCCGCGTCTACCACTAGGCTCATCATATAATTAATTACCCAACCTTGTAGAGGTATATATGGGGTGATTTATACAACTTTTCAATAATGTACTTCCCCGCGTGTTATAATATTGTGTTAAACCGTAGTAAGTTTTGCATTATACGGAACGGAATGGTAATTGCAGCAATTGAGACACAAAGATACAAAGATCGTTGAGTGTATCGATTTGTGGATTCTACGCATAAACACATAACATGACTCATCTCACCGGACGAGATCATACGGCATCGTATTTCATTGCTAGTTCACACTCAGCTACCGGGGGCTTTTTTGCCTCTAAATATGCATGACCTGTGTTTTGTTGTTATATACTAGGTTCGTGTGTAAGTTATTGTTTAAGGCTGCGTTTTGATTTATTCATGAGGCAGTGCGCGTCCTTTAATATTGATTTCATGTAATAACTTTTTTATTGGATTAACGTAAATATTATCTTTAGTAATGGTTGATAGAGCCCAAAATGGGTTACATTTTTAATTTTGAAATGCAATATTAATAAAAAGAAGACAGGTATACTAATTAAAGCTTATGGCTGCCGTAACGGTAACAATAATATCAGATACTGTATGAGAAAACCGAGAAGAATCTGTTATGAAATACTTATTTGTCAAACAGAGAAAAACGTACCCAAGCTGTTCTCAAAGATGAAGTAAAACAAGATTTATTGATTAGTTTAATGTTAAAACAAACGAACACAAAAATCACAGCACAAGACTCAAACGTGTAACTGCGAAAAATCGATAACTGTTCATCTTTGAGGCACAGTATAGGGATTCTAAATAGAAGATGTCACTAATAATTTGATTTGAGGGAAATTCACCTGTTAGGAATATAACTCTTAGATGTCCACTCAGTAATCTTACCTAAATAAGATACATTTGAATATTTTACGTGAAAAATTCATTCATACTATATACAACATGTATACGCTAAATTTAAGATGTATTTCTCCTCTTTCATTTTTCCTTCTTGCAATAGATTTGTTTTGTGAATGTCTCCCCCTGTATAGAGGAATTATAGACATGTTCCTACATCCTGTTTTTCGATGATAAACTCTTCTATATAAGACATTTGTAGACATCAGTTATTGCTGCCTTTAAGATTTTTTGAATTGTACAAATTTCAAAATCGATAGTATCATTGTTAAAGAACGCACGATAAAAAAACAGCCACATTATCCCGACGTTTCGTTCATGTAGCAGCAACAACACGTAGTTCCCGATACATAACATTTATTTCTCAATAGATTTATGTCAATACTCTTTACATTTTATCTAAATTTGTTTTGATTTATTTAAAACAAATACAGAAATAAAAACAAATAAACTAATTATTTCATAAAACTCACAATTTTTAAAAAGTAAACAAAAGGGGACACGACGTTTCAATTAAAAATGAAATTATGTTCTATGGTTTGTAACAGCACCATCACAACTGTAACTTTATATGTAGGTACTGGTTAGGTACCCATCACGAAGCAGGGCGACTCGGGTTCGATCCACTTAGTTTACGTAAATCTTAACGTTAACTGCTAGTATACATTTTGACGCCCTTGCCCACAGATCGATACTTTAAGATAGCACATTGGTTGGTTAGCTCGGTGTCGGAATAACACGCTTGATATTGTGGGGCATCTTGTCAATATGTCTCACGGTAATGTGATATTCCAGTTAAACGGCACTATAAACTCTGTGTGCACATTGTTATAACCGGGAAAATCCTGATATAACCAACAATGTGTTAAAGAGAAGCAGCAACCCATCCCCACAACCACCACTACCCTCACTACTAAATACAGTTAACGTGGACCGTTGGATTCTGTAACAGGATAGGCTTTTCAGACATGTTTCGTGCGATTTTATCAAATTGCGTCAATTGCTATTCTGTTGTTCATTGTTACAAGTTCAATTATTCACACTTAAACCAACCCTTCTTATTAGAAGAAAAATAATATTGTGATATTGGGTGGAAGGTTCCAGAAAATAACTCTTTAATTCAAATTTCTACACGTGAAAACACATCGATCCTGACCGAGTTTTTCCTGATTGACTATCATATATTTGAATTCTATTTAAACATTGATTAGTATAACCTCCCCCGTCAACTTAAAATCTTTAATAATTTATGAGGTGTTAATACAATAAATAGCATTAATTACGTGGTTTGTGTACCTACCGGTGTGTTGTGAGATGTAATAAGGCAGACTAACTGTGACATGGATGCCCATCGTATAACAGCATATCAAGGCAAACTGCAGAAGACTCCATCTGGTCCCCGGGGATGTCTGGTCGACCGTGCTGCTGATGTCCACCATGTTGAAAACACCTGATATATACTGTCAACCTGGTCGAGTTTAATCCCCTATCAATACTGTATCAAACGTATTGACAGTTGTAGATGACTATGCTGAGGTAATTTGTAGAATTCTTTAGTTATTTTTCCTAAGCAAGAATTCGAGCACTGAATATTGGATAAAACTATTTTAGAATAACAAAAGCCATGCGCTATCGGTATAATTCCATGGTTTCCAACGTTTTCATGTAACCTGACACTATCCCGGATGTCAGTGCATGCGCGTTTGTCGATTTTTAAGTTTCCTTTGGGAAAAAATTCCTAAGCTAATATCTGTGCGCAATGCTACAAATATCGACCGGTCCAATGCATGAGAGAAGCAAATTACTCGACAAATACCAAGCAATGCATAAAACGGTTCTTACCTCGTAAATTAAACAATCATATCTTAAATGTCATTCCTGATTAATAGTTATTGTGTAACTGAATAAGTATATGTACAGTATGTGTAAAACGCGTCAGACTTGTTAGTCAATGTGATGATGACACAGGCATGAGTCAGAGTGAGCAGTATCCACTGGAGTGTTGACCAGTTCACAATTGCAATCAACACGTCCAAGATAGTCGTCTGCTGCGAAAACGTCAGCATTTTAAAACGATTTCCTCAGGCGACAACTTCCATTGACAGAATATGTCGACTGATCAAAACATACCGATAAATATAACAGAAATACATAGTCACACACATTTTTTCTATGAATCTCAGTTTTAATTAATTGCTGTCAGCACGAAACATGGTCGATAATAGAGATGATAGACTCATTTGAGATTTGTATTTATCAAATTGTTTGAATGTCATTGTATAAATATGGCTGACTTTATGAGACGTTACATTCATTTCATCAGCGTGAAACACTATAGTAATAACTTGTGTAAATATTGAGCTATCTAAGGGACATATTCAGAGCTAATAAATAAGAAGAGAATGTTGCTGCTTATGACATATATCAAAATGACACACGTACACGTAAACATCATGACGGGTAGTACACGTGTAGCAGGAAATGATCACTCTTCGCGAACAACTTGTTTTGATTTAACACTTTGATGAAAGTCCGTGATGTTTGGTTATATATTTTTCATAATTGTTGTAAGCTCCCTTATTCTCATTGTCTGACCTGATGGGCGCCGCAATATGTTTTCCATAACTGTGAATCAGTTGATGCAAATCGTTAAATATAGCAATGCATGAGATTATATTGTGCTTTGCTTACAAAAAGTTGAGTGTATATTATTGACTGCATTTCCAAGGTTCATACAAATCCTTGTAATGCGTAAAGTTACATCCGTCAGCACAATTTGCTTGAACATTATTCAATTAAATGTACGTCACGAATTGCAACTTGACAAAATCAAACCACAATGCCTTTCAATAAGATAGAAATCAACAGTTTGTCAATGTACCTCTTCGAAAAGGTAAAACTGTTTCGTCACCATGAACGCAACTGTGATAACATATCTAGACCAAAGAACAATAGTTTTATTATTAGATATTAAGTATCGGTTTAAGTGTCGAAATAATAACACCGGTAGCAGTAATGTGTTTTTAACAGAGCCTCTGTTTCTCTATATGATTGGGCCGCAATTATCCTCGGAAAAGTGGTAGTTTGCCGTTTTAGAGAAAACGATAAAATCTTGATACTTGTTTAAAAAGAAAGACGATGTTAAAAGTACTGGCCAAATATAGCTTTACGTTATATTGACACGGGTTGTCCAAGCTGCAGTGTTCACTACTAACATACACATCTATATACAATGATTGCATGGGCTCATTCTTCTTTCTGAACTATCTCTATTTCTTTTCGTTTCCCGTTCCTGTCGCCACTTCTCTTCCTGTTATATCGTTTGGATTGTTTCCTTTGGTCTTTTGTTACGATATCAGTGAACTTCTTTGAAAGTAACGTTAAGCTATAATTAACAAACAAACACAGCAGTGACGTAGCTATCAAGCGAGTAGGTCACACAGAGCCAAAATCGTTTGGTAGGTGTGACAGAGCACTGTAATGTCATACAGCTGGTTGCTGTCTTTATTTATACAGAAACAGCTACCTCAGTTAGCCAGTTTACCTCAGTGTGGTAACGACTTTGCAGTATTGTTGTTCCATTGAACACACCATAGTCAATGTCCTTCGAAGTCTCCAGTCCTAAAGGCATCGATTTTGTCGAACTTTAAAAAAACAAAAAACCAATAACTATCCAAAGGGGCTAGGAACAGACTCGCCCCCACCCCTATGTGTGAATATATCCTTCGGTGTACACATATAGGGGTAGGGGTCGAGTCTGTGCTTAACCCCTGTGTAATAACCAGTATTCGACAAATTGACAACTCATGCTTTCTTAGTCGATAGAGTGCACTTTTGAATTGAAATCTGAGTTTAAATTTGTTATTTGTGCAAGATGAAATGAACTTTCTTTCAGGTGCAAAATATATTTACGCATAGCACGAACAAAAAGTTCAATATATTTTCCAATATAAGTGAATTTATTCTGGAAGATACTGTAGCAACTATACAAAAAATAACTAACAATTACACAATCAATGTAACATGCAATCATAACCCGTAACTGAGCCAAGCCTATTAGAAGAAAGTTCATATTACATGTAAGCGGTTTCTTTTTTTTATAAAAAATCTGTAAATGAACATCTCATTTCATTTATTCATTTTCGATGATGGTGCAAACGTTATAGTTGATTAGCATTACACTCTTTTCATTTTCTCTTAATTCTAACATTTAATGAAAGACATACAGATTCAAACGGTTAAAGTGGTTCTGTATTTCATATTTTGGATTATACTAGCCTGTTTCGCCGTCATTTTAAACATCCTTAACATGGACTGGCGACATACTGATAAGGTTAATGGCTTTGTAATAATATTAGTCCTGGGTGTCATACAAGGCTGTGTTCTAGAGTTCCCCGTGCAGACTGTGTTTACACTAGCGAGGAGGGAGGACGTTAAACGCATCAAAGTTGACGATGCAGATATACGTGACATATCTTTGATTTTGAATTATAACTTACTTGCTACTTCTAAAGAAGATGTGCGGGAATGCATGCAGACGATGTATACTGCTTACATGGGCAATTTAGCTCCAAAGATTGCGGCAGTACTAGTTAGCGCCACAAACGAGGAACATTTACGAAATTATGAGTTGGAGTTGAGAGATTATTACAGAGGTTTGATTTACGACGAACTGTACAACGAAGGCATCTGTCTTGCTAGATCCAACTATCCTAGGATACACAAGCTTCGGTTTTTAAACGTCTGGAAGTTTTATCGCAATGTCAATCCTGCTTTCTTTACCAGTAGATACCTACATGGTGTTTGTTTAAAATTCAGCAAGAACTTCATGGTGATTCATCGAGTAAGTCGAGTTCTAAGAAAGTGTGGACAATACCAAGACTTGATGTTGCTTTCTGAAGGCTCGAACTTCGCATTTACATACTGTGATACGGCACTTTACGGACAGAACTCTCGTTGTTTGAATGAGCCTCTGTTTCTAAAGTCGGCCGACGTTGATAACATCATGGGAAGGAAGTTCGATTACACGTTAGTTTTAGATGCTGACACAAGCTTACCCGAGGCAGCAGCAGAAAAACTCTTGAAAATAGCAGCAGCCAATCCAAACCGTGGAATCATACAACCAGCGATTAAATTGGCATGTCACAAATGTGATACCATCTTCATGCATCTGGAAAGCTTACGTCAAAACATGGCTGAGTCAATCACAAATGCAATGGCCAACTTATTCCGCCAGTCGTCTTTTTACGGCAAAGCTTTGATACAGAATGACATGTACATCAACACGATAATGTATAAAGGTGAAGAACTGTTTGAAAGAGTTCCGGTCAACGTTCTTAGCCATGATACGTTTGAGGCATCCATCTTGCGTCCGTTGTACGCAGACTCTGTGTTTGTGTTGGAGGCGCCGCCGTTTAACTACGTCACGTGGAACATTCGAGAACGACGCTGGAACAGTGGAGAAATTCTGAACGCCATGTTTTTCTGGCCAACAGTTATTGGAGGGCCTCTTAAATTTTTGCAGAAAACAGTTCAGGGTAAGAAGTTTGTGAACACCCATCTGAGGACTAAGTCTTATATAAACTTCATCAGTTCTTACCTAGCCCACGCTGCTCTTAGACAGATGTGTGTAAAACCTTTGCTTCTTCTCTATATAGTTCTCCACATAAACGTGTCACTTCATTATCCATATATACCAATTTGTATTATTCTCGTCTTAGTGATCATATTTCCAAAGTTAGCTATGTGTAACTCACAAAATTTCAAGTTTGTTATTATAGAAATCGTCGCATCAGTGCTACAGTTCACACCGGAAGCAGTTGTTGGATGTGTACGAATATTAAGGGCATTTCATGCCACCATCTTTCTTGGCGTTGAATGGGTGCCACAGAGTTCGGTTGAAAACGAGTTTAAGCGAAAGAATGCGTTTGTTTCGGCGTTTAAACACTTATGGGGATATTCTCTGATTGGACTTATTTGTACCATTTTGATAATAGTTTTAGACAAACACAAAGACAGTTCTTTCTTGTTCATAATTCTCGGATCATTAATTCTACTTCCGGTGTTTACTGGTATAACGTCACTTCCTGTAGGTCGTCTCGGGCGATATCGAGGAACAGTTGGAGTCGACTCGCATATGGCGCCGCCAAATCATTATAGAGCTGAAGATATTGTATGTCCCAGCCGTCTACACTTCCAGCGGGAAAACACTATGTATGCTTGGAATGAACCATCAAACCATAACTTTTCTATTGTGTAATGTTCGTCTCATTTAGACAATCTTGAAACGTAGTTCTGTTTTCATTGAAATGACCCATAAATAAAAATATATTGAGGAAAGTTGGTTTTGGATATGTTTATGCTGACTAGCATTCAGAGGCTAGAGGTATCAAACACGTAAAGACCAGACATATGTTAAAACACTTGGTAGAGTCGATAGAAGAGAGGGGAGGTTGATCGTCTACTCGTCTACTTTATAGGCGGAAAAATATATATCTGTATAATTGTTTGAAGTGTTGATGGTAAGCTTATCTCCTTACGATTACTGTTCTTGAATAAGTTTGTTTCCTCGTGACGGGGGGAAATATTCAGTGTTTTGATGAACATAATACAAAAAATGCAACCTGAATCGTGCCTCCGATAAATGTGATATTTATAAGAGGAAGGAACCAAATCTCTGTGTGAATTACCCCGTCGCGAACCCCAGATCTTGCTCGAAGCTGCTGTCATTAATGGACGCAAGAGAAGAATCATGTATGAAGAGACTTTGCTTCCCCTGTATAGTCACCAACACGTACACCTTTGAAATGTAGTGATCAAATAAACATTTATCACGCCTTTCGGTGGTAAAACTTAGCTGATTGGTCAGTTTACAGGGTTTTAATTAAATATCACATAAATAATTACTTGTTTAATTGCCAAACACATGCTTCGACAATGGTGCATATGCTCATCGTCATATATTTCCTATTGTACTGAATATTTTTGTTAATAGTACCATCGGCTTTTCGTCCTCTCTGAATGATGAGAAATGTATGTTTGGCCGCACAGCATACCCTCATACTTTTGAACTTCAAATTAGAAAATTTCATTTTTTCAACATATATGCTTGGTCTATTTATCTAAAAAAAAAACAGCAATAAAAGACGATGTGCTTGATCAACTTAAATGCAGATTGTTGGCATACCTATAGGTACTGTATGTGCATTGTAAGGGAAAATACTTCATTGCGAAGTTACAAAAGTCAAACAAAACTAAATTTGATAATTTATTTTAAATATTTTTAATCTTGACGACTATGTGAATTTAAAAAACCCCTATTTCACACACACACACACACACACACACACACACACACACACACACACACACTATTCTTAAATTGTCACCAAATTCCATTTTAGATGTGATGCTCGGTGCGTCCTTAATGGGAGACACTAAGCAGGAGGTCCCATGAACAGGGTCCGTTTACCCTATGATACCATAGAGATCCCTATGTATCCGCTAACGTATTCGCGAACACTTGGTTTTGCTTCTATCTTTTGAAAAGAAGTTCGTGGTGTTTCCTTCTTCAGTTAATAATTTTATTTTTGATCTTTTACTGTATGTCTTCCAAGTTTTCGTTATAGTTGGCCACGTCCGTCCATGTCCATGGACTTGCATCTTTTGATTTGTTGCATTTACTTCTCCCTCGCGTAAAATACTAGAATATAAGGCGGAAATGTTGTTGCATAGGGTAATCCTCTTTTCTGCTGTATACACATTTCTGCATTTCCCCGTTCCTGTTGCCGATTTTGTTCCTGGGTTTCTCCTTTGGTATTTTATCGCAATATAAAAAAGTGACATTAACCCATGATATAACCATATGTTTATTGTGTTAAACTTTTAACTATATGTCGGTTTGTATCCACAACTAATTGAAATCGGAGATCATTGAATTTCTTATATTTTTTTGTTTAGTTATAGCACTTTTTCTTATTTTTTATACTTTTAAAAAACAAATTTCATACTTAATATTTTTGTGAGGGGTTTATTCATGTTTTAATTTCAAAGTATAATTGTTTACTGATCGAAGCCTTAGTTAAACTGTTTAACCCATATTCATTTATTTATTTGTTATGATTTTTTTGTTTATGCTGAAAAACTAGCTTGATAAGCAGAGTCTTTTAACTACTGTTTCCTCAGAGATACATCGCTGTATTTCATGTAGCCATTGGAAATTTCTGCTAAAAATGCAGTCTACTAAGGCCTAATATGCAAGTTCACTTGACATTCGTGAGCCCCCGAGACTTGTTGCTCATATCAATTCTAATCTAAGACGAAAGTTTATGGCGCATTTAACAAATAAAGATTTCTCTTGACAACTTACAGAGTTTCATAAAGACATTCTTAGGGAGGTTGCTACATGTATTCATGTTACATTCTTCATACGAAAGAAAGATTTAAAAAAATATATTATCATTTTTAAACATGTCCTACCAATATTTTTTGTTTTGTATATTGATACGTTTAGCTTCATATTAACTCATTTTTCGTCATAATGTCACTTGAAAAGTGGACGCAGTCCCACATTAATAAAATATAGAGATGTTACATTTAATTGGGCTACCTACTGCTGTTTTCGAATTACCCATGGTGATCTTACTGTCGCAACGTAAAAGTATAGGCCATCTCCCTTCACCATATCAGCAGAAATTCCATAATTGGTGACAATGTGAACCTGGGAACCTCAATCATGTTTTCATTAATTTGGTTATTATTGTTGTGATTCATAACTATTAATTACTTTATAGACTGATTTTGTTACACGATATGTCTCAATAGGAATAGATGTCTATCTGGCATTGGTATAATCATCTATGTCAAATCATTACTGTTTTGATAAAATATTTAATACGAAAAAACCAAGACGATATTCAAAAGCCGTCAATCCATGGACATGGGCACACAAAAAGAAAAAGTAGGACGCACACACACAAAAAAAAAAATTATTAACTAAACTAAAAAGGATATGTCACGAACTTTTATTTAAAACTAGAAGCGAAACCAAGTGCTCGAGATTGAGTAAGCGTCACGTTGTACATCTTATTCCCCGTTATCTACTTCTGAGTCCTCTTTCGTTTAGGAACCGTCTTTTAAGGTGGTAGATTAAGATCATGCATAGGTTTTCATATTGTGGCAGCCTCATACCTTTTCTGTGGTCTCTGGCCACTACATTATTATATATTACCACAATGCAGTGCTTCTTAGTCACAGAGATAGTCCAATGTGTTCACATGATAAATATAAAATACACATACTAGTAACCTTAATATACCAGTTCTTACGCTTCTTGTTTTTGTCATATCTTTGACCTGCATATGTCTGTAGTACTGAAAGACTTTTTCATCTTACCATCTCGTAATGCACAATACTCGTACTTTTTCTGCGTACTATCTTTCTTTCGAGCAGTTTGTAAATAGTGCCGCTTGACAAACGTAACATTTGGTAGCAAATGATTCAGTTTTTAGTAGATGTTTTTAGTATTAGGTCCTTGCCGCGTAATTTAAATGGGTTCTTGCCTATACCTCAGACAAAACTCTTTTTTCGAACAAAATTGCCATGTAAGAAGAGACAAAAATGTTACAATATCAATGAATCTTTCCCTAGAAAAATAATACATCATAAACACCAAG
>JAUMGZ010237776.1:0-10771 GCA_032359645.1 Pododesmus macrochisma | reverse complement strand
TACTCAGCGATGTTTATTTATTAGATCGTTGTCAATCTATCTACCTGTGTATTGAAAATTTTACATATTTTGTATTAGTTATAATAATGGTGGTTTTTTCATCTATATATGCATGCCATATCGTGTAATCAAGGAATAATTAAGACAATTCAATTTCTCTATCAACTTTTTATCACAAAAAGTGATAAAAGTCACAATAACATGTTCCAAGAGAACTAGCGGTTAAGATGTTCCAAGAGAACTAGCGGTTAAGATGTTCCAAGAGAAATAACGGTTAAGATGTTCCAAGAGAACAAGCGGTTAAGATTGTCATGGTGTACTATCAGATTTGTTTTAATTGTTGGTCGTGTTGTAATTTACACTTGCTGGTCTGGGTTTTTTCCCGAATTTCCTTTTTTTAAGAGACGATCTTTATTAAGTTTACGCAACTTTAATTAAGCATTAAACGGTTATTTTTTTCGTTTATGGTGCTGTAACTCTGAAAAGGCGTGCAGACAAATTATCATAATGCACGCCTGTTCAGAGTTATAGCCCATTATGATAATTTGTTTGCACGCCTTTTCAGAGTTACAGCACCATAAACGGCAGTAAATAACAGTTTAATACTTATATTTTCATTTATGTTTTTTCCACAACAAATTTATTTTCCACTAATTGAAATTCGCAGCCGTAAGTGTCTTTATCGGAATAGCCACCGGAAAAAAACTATTGTAGACATGTTTCTATAGCAACAAAAGAGTACTTAAAATTAAACAAAAACAGATAATGTGTTTATGTATATGTAATATGAATCATAAAAACTGTCTTAAACATGTTGATTAACAACTTTGAACGTAAAAAGTAAAAGTAAAAAGTTAATAAGAAATGCGAGCGTGTTTGGGGAGGAATGATAAGTACTACGACACGTTGTCAATATTACTACGCCAGAGTTATGCTTAAGTAAACGTCAAAAAATCTCTTCGGTTTATATAGAGTGATTACATTGTAAATGTAAATATGTTGTATATAAGCAAACAATCATTCACAATTTTATTATAACCGTACAATGTAATACATTTGGGGGGTCTTTTTATCTAATTGATACCCAATGTTCAATCTACTTGTCAATTTGCACTGAAGCATTGTGGTAAGTGTTTATCTATAATATGCTAGTAGACTTCTACTATATATATATACTCGGGTTCAAACTTTTCATTTAACTATAACCCCATGTTAAGTTCGATAAGAGTAGGTGGAAACGCCGTTGCATTGGCTCATCCTTCTTTCTGATCTATCTCTGTTACTTCTATTTCCCGTTCCTGTCACCGCTTCTCTTCCTGTCCTATCTTTTGGTTTTTCACCTTTGGTCTTTTGTCGCTATATCGGTGAAATATTCTGGACGTGACGTTAAACCCTAACTTAATAATAATAATAATTTAACTATAAACTATTATTCATACTTTTTGTAATCGACCTTGCTGGCTAGAATTTGTGTTTCTGCTAGGGTCACCAACGTCAGACAGATTGAAAAGTAGCGGTTAGACAAAGAACAGCGCGTCCTCGATAGAGGGGACGCTTAGGATGCGGTCCCATTTACAGGTATTTTTATTCCCCTGGCACGATAAGGATCCACGTGTACATAATGTTTGATAGAAGAGTAAGCGGAGACGCCGTTTCGTGGATCCATCGTTCTTTCTATACTATCCCTATTGTTTTGTTATCCAGTTCATGTTGCCGCTTCTCTTCCTGTCCTATCGTTTGGTTTTTCTCCTAGGTCTTTTGTCCCGATATCGGTGAAATACCGTGGACAAGACGCTAAGCCCTAATTAAAGTAGTACATACGAAAATCCAAGCCGTAAGACTATGGACAAAGGTAAACAAAAGGAAATTGTCGGACGCACACAAACAAACACATATATGTAATCGAACCCTTCAAGAACTCTTTTAGAAATGAATATTTTCTTCAAAAAGTAATTTTGCTTATAAAACATCGACCACGAAGTATCAAATCTACTGCGAATGTATCCTGATCGTTTTTTTGGAAAAGTCATCCCTTACACATCAAAGTGATAAACCTTTTTAGGCCTCTGAACAAAATGTTTTATGTTTGGTGTCATTTTAAATAATTGTAAATACATACATAACAAAATGTGGTTGTGGTCGTCTGCCTTGGCACGTTACTATAAACTGTCAAGCAGACGACAAATATTTGTTCTTTTACTAATTCGTTGTAGTGGGTGAACACCCAACGTCATATAGAATGTTTAAGCAGTGTATTCTTGTACGAATATAGGCGGGTATTTAAATTTAGTGTTCGCCTATGACAAGCCTACTTATTAATTTTTCTTTAATGTTCATAAAAATTCACGTTCTGAATTAGAAATCACTGTATGGTATTTTCATGGGCAAATGTCTGCCTAGAAATTAAGTAGGCACAACCGACATAGTACTTACGTATACATTATAATAAGATACATGTATGATAAAATGTCTGACCATTGTTTCAAGCTGGCTTGAACTTTTTAATAGCATTCACCGTTTACGCAATAAGAACTTACCGATTTCGTTGAATTTATCATTTTGTGGAAACGAGACTCTGACAGAAGTAAAACAATGCTGATTTTAGTTTAAGTGTGCGTAAATATATTTGGAGGTTTATATACTCTCTCTCTCTCTCTCTCTCTCTCTCTCAATGGCAATAAACATGTTTTACTTAACAAAAGCATCTGAAAATTGACAGGGGAAAACCTGCAATTCTGATGAGGCAAACTGCATGTTGGCAAATACAATTCAATTTCAATATTTTATTGCAAAAAAAACAAAAATAATTGGAAAGCAAATGAAGCGTTAAAGTGTCAACACTATTCACCGAAATCCAGCGAAAATGACTAAATAGCAATTACAATGCAGCATTGATGTATGTGGTAATGTGTTGTATGACTGTCGGTCAAAATTAGAAACATTAGCTGGTTCCTCTTAATTGATAGATTTCCTCATTCTAAATTTGCTTTGTAAAAACGGTGCTGATTCGATGTAATCATTCCATGAACGCGTGCTGCACGGAAATTTACATTATAACAGCTGCTTAAAAACAAAACATTACTCAACTAATGTTTACGTATGTAATGCACTGCATTCGGAAACTACTGGTCGAACCTCACAAAGCTCAAAGAAAAAGGAATATGCAACAGACGGACGGTTGAATCAAGTCCGGGATTCTCGGGTGTATTGTACTTAATAGTCAATGATACGGGGAGTCCCATTTGTACCAATAAATAGTAATCTTAATATTCCCTAACCTTGTAATGTTTTAATTATTCATCCGATAGCACCTGGATTTGCCGAGAAAGCAATCAATAAGTCCATCAGAATTCATGTTATTTCGTGTGATACACGAACATCATACAAGTATAGTCATATACAGTAACTACACCATCGATGAACAGACGTAGAGATAGCATGAGTTTATATAGATCGTTGGATCAAGTCCTACCAAAGTTATAAACCGTTCGCTGGCGAATTTACATACATGTAATAAATTGGCTACATAAAAGCAAGTTTAAGTTGTTAGAGTTTTTGCGCTAGTAAAATGTTGTTCATTTTTAAAGCGAAGTATGACCTACGGTATTTACCTTCTATATAGTTATAAAATGGGATTTTTTCTTATCCAAGTAACATGTTGATAAGTATAAGTATCCGGTGTACGTTCGCTCTTAAAAGTGAACAAAGTTAAATGTCATAGCACTTGATAAGAAATTGAAAGTTGAAGAAAGCGTGAAGCAAATTTGTAATACTAAACACCAGAAACTTCAACACATGTAAGAAGCTTACTGGGCCGGCCAATTTCCATAATTTTCTTAGACATAATAAAAAAGTAGTGAGGTAACATCTTAAGAAAAGTGAGATTACAGCACAAGAATAGTGCGGTAACAGCATAAAAATAGCGAGATTTATAGCACAAGAATAGTGAGGTAACATCAAAAAAATAGTGAGATAACAGCACAAAAAAGTGCGGTAACAGCATAAAAATAGCGAGATTATAGCATAAGAATAGTGATATAACAGCATAAGCATACTGAGATAACAACATAAAAATAGTGAGATAACAGCATAAGAATACTGAGATAACAACATAAAAATAGTGAGATAACATAATAAAAATAGTGCGTTATTATCATAAGAATAGTGAGTTAACAGCACCAGAATAATGCGGAAACAGCATAAAAATAGTGCGGTAACAGCATAAAAATAGGTGGGAAACAGTATAAGAATAGGCGGGTAATAAAATAAGAACAGTGTGGTAACAGCATAAAAACAGTGTGGAAATAGCATAAGAATAATGTAGTAACAAAATAAGAAGAGTGTAGAAACAGCATAAAATTGTGCGGTAACAGCATAAGAATAGTGTAGCAACAGCATAAGAACAGTTTGGAAACAGAATACGAATAGTTTAGTAACAGCATAAGAATAGGTTAGTAACAGAATAAGAATAGTGTAGTAACAGCATAAGAATAGTGTAGTAACAGCATAAGAATAGTGCGATAACAGCATGAGAATAGTGCGGTAACAACATAAGCTAAACAAAATAAGGACGTTGCTGTTTAGAATGTTAAAGAAATCTTCGAACAACAACAATTAGTTTTTGGAACCGGACGGCTTGTATTTCAATTTCAGTTGTCAGTCTCGCACAAACGTACGCACTCTACCTGTATTTACTTTCAGTACCTAATTACCTAAAATATAGTTTAAAAGGTTTTTCTCAAATCATGATCATCTGGTTGTGTCTGGTCTAAATTTTCTAACGTTTGGTTGTTAGGACTGATTCTTTAATTGACATAATTACCGGCATGTTCATGTGCAGCCGTATTGTCCCTTGGTATACATGTACTCGAGAGTTCCTTACTCGTTGTCGGCTGAACAAGCTGATCAATATCCTACAACAAATCTAGATCGTGAGGCGTTGTTATTCTGACGTGCCTTTTATGCCTTTTATTGAAATATCAGGATAGTAGTAATTGATTATATTGTAACATAGGACAGTGTGCATGAATGCAACACGTCGAAAAACGTCCGTGAATACATACATGTAATCATATGAATACAATTATACAATTATAAAATATAATACACAAGCTTTAACTGTCATCGCGGTTTTTTGCAATACATTTCAATTCATGTTTTGATTTTCTATAGAACTGTTCTGCAATAGAGTCATTGGTTTAATGGTATACTAAAAGTGGTATATAAATATTTTTTCTAAAAGCTAAACCAAAGTTCCTAAAATTACTTCTCTGAGTTGTATGTGCATGTTGTACATGTAAAATTTACACAGATGTATAAACAAAATTATTTGCTTCGCGTTGTTGTAGGGAAAACTTGTCTTTTTCACGATAGAACACCAGTTGGTTGGCTCAGTGTCGGAATAATGTGATCGAGTTGGATAGTATTGCAAATACATCTGCGCTATAATATACCAATAAAAGCACTTTAAAGTTGCCTTTTATAAATTGACAAAGAAATGGGTCCAGAAGCTTCCAATACCCAATAAAATGAACAATAATCACACTAATTTAGCTCAGATATTCATTTATCAAAAAAAATTCTAACCCGCAACAATTACCAATAAAGACATGTAAAATGCACAAGAAAGAATTTGAATGTAAACATTTCCAATTAAACTCTTATATTGACTCTTTAGTGTAAGTATCACTATGATGAAACCTGATTACGCCTTTGTATGTTTGCGTTTGATTTATCGCATTGGATATTGGTGTGTTGATTGTAGGGTTTTTTTATAAGTCCTCATTTTTTTTAGTTCAGATTGTTGAGTTATTCCTATATCATGTAAATGAACCAATTGTTCAATTATATGTGCTCAACTAACATAAAGCTCAATCAGTCTTATATCACTAATGCAAGCATTAATTAATTCGTAACGACCAAATGAAATGCATTGAAACCCGGCATTTAAAAGTATGTAGGTCACGCTAAGAATGAATTATAACTAACATCTTAACAAACATTTGAAAACAGAAATATAGTATAGAAATTTGTGAATGCGAGAAAACACTAGGCCATAAGTCAACCGGAATTAATGTCTATATACTAAATTTAAAACCAACAATCCGTGAAATCAACAACAACAGAGTCGCCATAGCACTAAATGTCGTTGCGACTCACGTGGTAAATTATCGACTAAATCATCATATTAATATTGTATTTGGTCGATATTACTTACTGCAAACAGATATACGATAGTGTTTCTGGCATAGTTCATCTAGACGGTTATGTGAGCCATTCAAAGAAAGGTATCTGCGAAATTCTTTTGTCTATATTTACCCGTAATATACATAGCATATACTGTATTAAAAAAAGAAAAATATAACATTTCATCAGTATTTTTTTTCAATCCTTCTGGAGATCTAAAGAAATTGTAAATTGTTCCAGCAAACATAACATCCCAATATCTAAATTCGGCGCTATATTCAGCATTGGTACTCTTTATGTGATATTACAAGAAAAGAGGTTTTTCAAAAATTGAACAATGTACCTTTTAATGATAACAAAGACAAACTTGTACTTAATATAAAATAGAGGATAAAACAAAAGCTGCCTTTAAATTATGCGAATAAACCAGAAAACTCTAACGTGTAACGTGAAATACGTGCATACCCAGGTAATAGAATCTTGCCATATGAAGAGACGTTAAGATGTAGGTCATAATGACACATGTATTGTACATACTGGGTGTATTCTTTGCGAGGTCTCTGTTTATTGTAATAAAAGTCTGTGGGACGAACTGTTTAAAATTTAAAAATATAAAAATTGCAATATATTTATATTTATAATTTTAGTAACACTTTCACCTATTATGACAATAGATATTTGCTTGAATGATTTTTATATTTTTTATTTTTTAACTGTCAACCCTTCGTTAAATGGAATGTTCCAACGAATGAACAGAGAAGTGCGTTCAATTATGATGTCACAGAGTTCATTGTATTCAAGTCATGTCATTGAAAGGAAAACAATGCCAATTGTAAATATATGTTGGTGATAATAATTGATCAATCCCTAATGAACAATGCTTTTTATAGAACAACATTTTGAGACAACGTCTGAGATCATAATTGTTTAACCTTTACTTAAATATAATCTGATAATCTTCTTGACAATATGTATTTAGAGAATGTACATAAATCATATGTGTATTAATTCAAATTTGGCATTTAAACTGCATGTGACCTTTCTAGAGTTAAACGCAAAGTATATACTTATGTGTATCTTATGTCATTATTGATTGTGTCGACTAAATCAAAACTAACTTTAAACATGCATGAAATGCTATACAAATTATTAGCAAATATTACTCCTACCGTATGACATATATTCCATTCGACAATGAATGTACGAACTACCAGTATATACTGAGGCTTACTTCTAATAAATACAAGTCAAACTAGCTATATACGAGAAAAAGGCACGCAGTGAGACAAGCTCTGTAGCTACAAAACAGCCATTTATCAGTAAACGTTTAAAATATAACAAAGTCGATCTTAAAATGACTTAGAGTGACATACAATACCAAGTTCAAAATAAAAATCAGATTGTTTTTTATATACATTTGTTGGTCACGTATTGACGGTGAGGTCTTTGGTTATTGTTTGGGCGTTGACCTTTGATTTTGAAACTGAATTCTGAATAACAGACAAAGACAATTAGTTTATTCGGCGTATAATTGTCGTTGCTTATTGCTTCTATTTGAGTGCCTTCATTTGATATTATGCATGTATGGCCCTGTATGAAGGGTGATATGAAGGTTTATTATCCGAAGTGGTCATAATTTACGAGAACTAAGCCCGAGGGGAATATCGCCGCTAAGCGTAAATAAACCTTTAAAGCATCCCGCTTACAGAGCCATACATTGTTTATTATACAAAAACAACAGAAAAAATGGATCTGAAACAGTATGCGCATTCAGGCTTCGAAAACATCGGATCACACGGCAGCGCGTGATAGCCGAAAATTCGACTCTACGTTTAAGCTTATCAGGGACATTGCTACAAATAGAATGTATAATGGACGCAACCTTTCTTATATCGTTTTTATGTCATGAAAAAATAAACGTTTTTGTTGCTAGTCTTTACAATCGTTTAGTAATCGGAAAAAGAACATACAACAGATTTGGCAAACAAAATTATTCTATAAGAGCTGTCTGGTTTTTCTTGAATAAATGAGTTAAATGATGATGATTTGATTCAAATGCCTTAGATCCATATGGTTAATGACTGATTACAAAAATACCATCTTAGGGTATTATATCAATATGAATATATGTTAATATTGCATTCACGCTAATGAACATATTTTTATATTTTTTACTGACTCTAAAATTTCTTCTTTACAGATCGAACAGAAAAAGGAAATATTCCAAGGCGGTTGGCGTAAAAAAGGGACCCCAAAAAAATCAAAATGTCGTGCGATTTAACTGACTATCCGTGTGCAGACACGGGTTTAATATTGCCCCTCATAAATGAATACACGTGGCCAATCGGAGGTCGAGCCTTTGTATACATCGTGGGGCTACTGTGGTGTTTTATGGGCGTGTCGATCATAGCAGACATTTTTATGCAAGCTATTTCGACAATTACAAGTAAGTCTGCAACGATAAAAATTTCGGACCCTGATTCGGAGGACGGTTATAAAGAAATCGAAGTGAAAACATGGAACGGCACTGTGGCCAACTTAACATTGATGGCGCTAGGTTCGAGTGCTCCGGAAATTTTGCTTTCTGTTATTGAAATTCTTTCTAACAAATTTAAAGCGGGAGCACTAGGACCGAGTACGATTGTTGGCTCAGCAGCATTCAACCTCATGTGCATCACCGGTATCTGTATAGTCGCCATACCGAACGGAGAAACTCGCAGAATCAAGCACATCAAAGTGTTTGCAGTGACCGCGATTTTCAGTGTGTTTGCCTACATCTGGATCGCAGTGACCTTGATTATTATTACACCCGACTACATTGATCTCTGGGAAGCTATGGTGACCTTCCTGTTGTTCCCGATACTCGTTGTTTTGGCCTACATCGCCGACAAGGACTACTGTGGCAGACGACCCGTTGACGACGAGAGCAAACTAGAACTAGGTAAGTTATAAACGTTTAATCTCTGGTCTCAAGGTAGAAAAAACGAGCATTGATTTACTACGTACACTTACCATAAATGCACGTTTATCCTTTTTTAAATAGATAAATAAATGATATTTAGATAGCACATGCAGATACACAGGCCATGTTTATAATACTACCATTGATTCCTGTGAATATCATTTTTTTTCTGTTTAAGGTACCGTTATTGGTTTTGTTACTCAATAAAAATATACAAAAAAGGAACAGAAAAAACCGCTTTTTACCTCCAAGTGACCAATTATTTCACTTCTAGTTTCACTTTTAAAGCGTATTGCACGTGCACTTATCACTTCTTAGCCAATAAAACCCTCACATACAATATTGCACAATTTTATTTTACATTCACACAACCATTAACAGCCATGTACTGTTTGAGGGAAATATATATTTCATAAATGTTCCCTTGTGTTCGTCTTCGGTGACGTCTCGATGTGAAATTCGATAGAAAAGTAAGCATTAATTCCCATAAGTGCATTATATATTCACTGCAAAATGGGAAAACACAGCTGCAAATGTAAATTGCTTACATTTAAACATTAACAACTCATTCTTGATTCATATAAGGTTATTAGGTACTTTTGTTTCCAATTAATTATTAAAGGATTCAAAACTTCATCCAATATTTATTTATATGCAGCGTTCTAGAAGCACAAACTTAAAACTATGAATATATATTGATTTTTCCACATATGTAATGTAACTTTACATACTGTCCTAATTAGTTCTCACGTAAAAATTGAAAACCTTTCACTCGGCATGACTTGATTATTTACTCTCGATACATCCACATTCATAATAATTGTATCATGGCTGTAGCAATATATTAGTTGAAATAGTGTCGTAACTTCTTGAATAAGTCAGCGCCCTCTAGTGACACAGTACAGTCTTTTGAGATTAAACGAAGCAATTATAGCGAGTGTTTCTTGTCTGTTTCTTATCTGCTACTGGTTTCGTAGGCAAGCTGCCTCTACCAGTCATCGCATTAGCACTTATGACTCTTATACGATGAGATGTTGTACGTGCCTGAGAGAAACGGGACCGCCATTTTCGAGTCCCCATCCGACGGACCATATTGATATGAGCTACCGGTGAAGTGTATCGCTCAAGTACGACTGAATTATTCGGGTTGTGTCGTAACCAACAATAAATCTCTGTAACTAACTGCATATATATAGACTATAAATCAGTAATATCTGATATTAAAGCGAGCTGTAATAAACGAGTAAGACCACAAAAAAATAAAACGTTCAAAAATCTGGAACCGTAGACACTAAACTCATATTTCAAAGTCACCAAATTAAGACTACAAATCAAAATAGAAAGCCTATGTGAGTGATGAAACAGCGGTTTTAGGAAAAAATGAAATAAAAACACTGCTTCGTGACAAGTTCAGTTAAATGAAAGTTTAGATAGAAATAGAACTGAAATAGAAATAACCTTGCTAGATGATAGGCCAAGTGCAGGTATCTCATTTCAAGTTTACTTTGCCTTGCCCTATATTAAAATTAACACTAATACCCACCACAACTCAAACAGAAACAAATATACGGGTCACCAAGACAGCTCTGCGTAGTATATAAAGAATGTTTATGTTTGAAATTT
>JAUMGZ010237765.1:0-10771 GCA_032359645.1 Pododesmus macrochisma | reverse complement strand
TTTACAATATATATCTAGAACACGGATATTAACAGTTTAAGGTAGCACTAAATATTATTATATGATCTTTATTTCGTAGTCTATGATAATCAAACAGGCTCTTTGTATGTGTGAACAAGTTCTATACCAACATGTGGCTCAAACTGTAACGTAGTTCCTTAATTCAATAACATTTGAAAAAAGATAATAATTTTCTTTCTTAGATATGTTAAATCAGTTTCATCGATTATATATTTATATTTTAACAAAATAGTACATTTGTTGATAACTTTTTGAGAGCTAACTATTTGAAGTTTACTCATTGTGACGTCATGTTTTTGACATTTGTCGTGATGAAACATAAAGGAAGTCCTTTCTAATGCAATAAATAATTCATTTATCAATTTACAACTAAAGTTAATAATTTGAAATAAATAAAGTACATAAAATAAATACAATGGTATAATAAATACACATTAACAAATGACCAAATCATTTTGTTTTTAAATTAAAAGAACACTAATAATTGAAAAGTGCAAGTTTTCATTGGTCTTTATAGAACATTTGTACCACTTTAAAACAGCACTGGAAGCGAGTTATAAAAGCATGTTATATTAATGCTGCAAGTGGCAATTTATTATGAGTAATTATTGTACACAAGACACTCGTATAAATATAGGTATCTTAAATAGAAAATTAACGATGAAACAATCGAAATAAATATTAAATTATATAAATACTGAGAACTACAAATCGAACACGTACATTTAACATCATTCGTGTTGTTCCACTTTAGATAAATTAAAACCCGACATATTTATTGTTCAAATAAATTAAATAAATAAACTTCAAATTAATGATTAAATTACACACAGGTACACACACAAATATATAAATTATCAATAAATTTAAGTTAGATAATTCAAAAATACAAATCAGAAGCACAAATTTCACACTAAACCGTAATGTAGTAAAACGTGGGTATTTTAATCAAGGTCACCATCTTTTTCTCAATTTAGGATTATACCTCAGAACCAGACACTGAATACCTCACGGGCACATTTAATTAACTCCGGGCTGACCATTTCTTAATTCTACCTTGACAGTTTATCGCATTTAAGCTTCGATTCTATCTATAACTGATATTTATTAAAGTTAATAGATTACAAAACACCATATACAATGTAAATGATAAATGTACAAACGTTTACGTAAAGAAATGTTAGACGACGCTAATTTGAGCACTTTCATTGGGCATTTACAAATGCACATCTCTTGACAAAATATCCGAATGAACACTTAGTATGACTTATGAATTACACAAAACCTCATAATAGGCAAGTAATTCTTCTCGTGAAATGACATTTGATTTCATTTAAGGTGTATGCAAATCGATTTAAAAAGATATACAGTTAATTATAAAGTATAAAATATTTGGAATATTTCAAAGTTTATTTTTTTTTAAATGAAAGAGACAAAAATACATATATTTGAAACGATACAGGTTATTTTCTGAAGTTTTTATACTCATCTAAACTGTATGAGATACATTACATGAAACTATTTTCTTGTTGCTGCCATATTGTAAACGTAACGGAAGTGACATGAACACGACAATGTCATACGATGAACGCGATTTGATCACGTGATACACAAACTTTTTAATGTGAGATCAAGAAACATAGTTTTTGATAATGTATAAACTCCGATACAGCATAACTCAAGGAATGGACGTATAGAAAGAAGAGAAAGAAACATTAAGTCATAATATAAAGGTCGGTACCCTACATGTTAAACAAATGTCGCAATGCCATTTCCTAATTGCTACAAAATAGTTCTGGGATGGAATAATTGCCAAATATTTCAGAAATTAGAAAGGAAAAAAAGTAACTGCTTTGCAGTACTATATAAGTCTCGATCTTACGTCAGTCAAACAATTAATTTTGTTAAAAATAAAGCTAGATACAAAAAAATGAAAATACAAATTATAGTAAATAGTAAAACAAATCATTAACATTGTCACCATCAATTTCTTACAACAGTGAAACTGTATACTACAAGTACTATTAAAATTAAAGACAGTTAAACGTTACACCTCAAGTTACGCCAACACAGCACAAGAATGAAGATGCATTTACTTTTCCTTATTTCTTTTCCAAAAAGTGTATTGTAATCAGTAAATAATAATGGTTATATTTCTTCGTCTGATTTGGAATGATTATAACGGTTCGGTTTCAGAAAAAATAATCATACGATGTACATACAAACGTTGTCTATATAATTACGTAGCCACATGCAAACTTCAATTAACGTTTCAAAATGGTCTCCGGGTTGTCATAAAGCAGTTGTGTATAAATGAGTAGAGACACATTAACATCTATTCTAATAACTTTGTTTTATAAGTTTACATTGCCTCGGTGATTACAAACAGAAATATGTCAATCGACATGAATGAATATTCATAATATATTAATATAGCAAATAAATAATTTAAAATAAAATTAATCCACATTTGGTACAATGGTTCAAAAGAATAAGAATATAAAATTTGGTCCTCTTTGGTCAGGTCATTGGTCTGTTTGGAATATTTACCTCTCTACGATTTCAGAGATAAAAAGCCTAAAGTATATATTGCATAATTGTGATTTCCTGTTCAATGTTCGTGTGTTGCCGTTTATACATTCTTTACCATGCTATGTCGGTGCTCTTTTCAAAATTTCGTGGTGAAGATGGCGTAGAAACCTGTCCATCGGAAGTGACGTCTTCCATAGTGACCTTGTCCTTGTTTCGTTGTCCTCGCATGCATGATGATTCCTCGTGCTTGTATAGGTAGCTTTTGAGAGCGAATGCTTTACCACAGCGACCACATGTATACGGCTTATCCACAGAGTGAGTTTGTATGTGCGCGCGCAGATTTGATTTATCCGCGAAGCATTTTCCACATTTTGGACAAGAAAAGGGTTTCTCGCCCGTATGTGTACGGATATGACCTTGTAGTAACCAAGGCCGACTGAAGCGCTTCCCACAATACATGCATTCACATCCTTGACTGTGCGTGCGCACGTGCATACTGTAGGCGGGCATTGAAACATACACTTTCTCGCAGTGAGGACATTTTCTGGCCTTTTTATCGCTGACACTGCGATGTGTTTGCCTGTGTCTGGCAAGGTTGCTCGATGTGCTGTATCGCTTTCCACATTCTAGACAGACATGTTCGTCCGTTATGTCGTCAGACGAAAGGGGGTCGTGAAATGGTTTATTTACAAGGTTTTCCAATGGGGTTAGTGTCTTGATGATATTCTTTGGTTGAGAATATGAGGGCTCGTCAAAGTTTAATGCGCGGACGGCGTCAGATTCGTGATCAAAAAATTCCTTGCACGCAATCTTTCGTGGACTTTGGTTGATGAAATCAAAAAGTAGAGAAATATGACTAGAACAGTCGTAACGGAAGTCCATCTTGGGCGACAGATCTGGTCGTGTTTCGTGCCCTGGAGAGGAGGTATAACTGAAATCACTGTCAACATCCTCAGATGAGACTTTGGACTGGTTGTCATGGTTACTGTGATGCTGTTTACTTGGTGATGTATGGTGTATAACTGGTACATACACTGGTGATCCTGGTGGTGTCAACTGTTGAATGTCTGGTATATCTACAAAAAGAAAGATAAATATGTTCAATTGTACGCCAAGTAATGAAAGTTGTTAAATCTTTTAAATAGAGTTTAATTTATTGTTTAGGTTAATTTACGATACATCCAAAATAAATAACAATGAAAAGGAAGAAAAGCGGCAACAGGAACAGGAATTAAATTAATATTTAGAATTATTTCTTGTGTGATAAAGATGTATTATTTTTAAAACAACATAGTAGATCACTCGTTAAGGTATCTGAATATTATATAGCGTTGTAAACTCCCGCAACCAGCTTAAGTTGCGTATTATAGTTGAAATACTTAAAACGGGTTTTACATATAAAGACTGTAGTTAGGGTCCTATGGTTAAAAGAATTAGCGAGCCCATGCAGGTACAGCTACACTGTAAGCAAAGATAGTGTTTTACATGTAATTCCCTTCGACAAAGAATTTGTCATAATGATAATAATATAGTGTAACAATGACAACATAAAGTAGTGTACAAACGCATATATGTGTGTTCAAATATGAAAATGTGTATACACAAAATTATATATCAGCAAAAGTACTTAAATCAATGTAACGCCACTTTGAGTGACAAACTGCTTTGCAATTTTGCTTAGATACCTCCTGGAGTTTTCGTGCTTGCTAGCTTACCATGCATATAGGTACAATTAGACACCGTGCTTTCTCGATTGCTGTCGATGTATCGCGTTGTGGAATTTCAAAGCAATAAAATGACGTAATGGCAAATCAATTAAAATGTAAATCCTTATAAGTTGGCAAGTTAAATCGTCGAGTAATAAAAAAGTAACGAAGAAATTAATTATAGTAAATTTTGTTTAATCGCCATGGGGTCCCCTTTAAACACCGTAGTCGTCTGCCAGATGCAGTCGATAACAGGTTCACTCTGCTATAAATTAAACGGCAAATATAAGGCTCATTAAAACGGTAATAAGTGTGGGTAAATTGATAGAAAGTTTCTAGTTTCATGTACATTGGCCGGCAGGCGGAGATTGCATCTACAGCGTTAAGTGTTTCTAGCACGTGACAAAATGAAAACAAATTATGAATGGCAGATACACCACCACGTGACCACTATATTGGATGCCACTGCCGTCTGCCTACCACAAAAATGGTCCATCTCGGCGAAACAAAGAAGATGTTGGAGCAAGTTGTAACTTCTGGGCTCTAGCGTAAACATATATACCATCAGGGGATATTTAAGGCGTCTTTCATTCCACGAACAGAAAAGTATGGCACGGCCAGAGTATTATTTACGTTCATGAAATTTACAAAAGCCTAATTTAAAAAAAAAAACACAGGGAACGTTTAACATCCTTAGTAAAAAGTTTATTTATCATTAAACTAAATAACCTAAAGAGTATAACATTAAACTTAAAATTAAATATAAACTTATTACAATGGAGAGCAAACTAAACAACTTAAATCCAGAGCTATCCACAGATTTGATTTCAAATAAGAAATAGTCAAATTATAGTTATGACAACGGTTTCAAGATAAAATAGAAAAATAAACAAATGTATAACTAGGAACAAACCACTAGTTTTAATACAATAAAATCTGCAAAGGGGTCTGTCACAAAAACATTTACATTCAACAAAATATGAATTAAATTTAACTATTAAGAAAACATTGAAGCTAAAACCGTCATCAAATTGTTTGATTTTATTATATATTCTTCTTGAAAACAGATGTTCTAGTAGTGACAAAGTATACAAATACACATTAAATTGTGTGCAATTTTAATATAGATTTTTCAAAGCTTGCATAAAATCGGTATAAAATAGACAAACGGTGTTGATGTGAATGGAGCTAAGATAATTTTCACATATTATTATATTATTATTCCAATGTGCCCGGTCATGTTTTGTTTTTTGATAATTCGATAGTTTATGCATAAAGGAAGTTTCTCTACATATATTTAAAAAAAAAAAAAACAACAACAACAACAAATTAAACCACTTACCTGTATGTCTTGGAATGGTTTTGGATATAGATTCATATTGACAATCTTTTGCCTGTCCCGATAAAACTTTATGATTTCTTGAAATGTATCGTCGATTTGTAATAAGGAATGCACGAGGCATGGTCGCTGTTTGAGGCTTTACTATTTTACTACCACTTTCTCAAAGTTTGGTAACCTTCCAATTCCCGTAGTGTTTCAGGACCAGACGATCTCGTGCGCACGCGGTCACTGCCAGAAATCGTCTGCTTCCTCCTCTGAAGTGCACTCAACAAGTGTCAAATATTAGGAGTTCGCTTTCTTCTGATGTTTTGTTTATCTCGGGATGCGTGGTCTCGGCTTCGCGGAGTTGGGAGGGGGACGGCTAGATGCGTTTGATAGGTTGCTCGTGTTGCCACAGCCACTGGCAACGGGTTCTAGCGATTGAGTTACTTGGTGAATGAATTTGCAATGACAAGCTCCACGCGAAAGTGTTTGCCCTTTGGCGAACGGGAGGTCACGATGAACAGCCGACATAGATACGATCGCTGCAGAGATCTACTTACCCCAGTTGTGAGAAACTTTTCTCAAAATTTCCCATACCGTGGCGTTTTGGCACAAAGATGTAAGCGCAATACACACATATTTCAAAAACAGAATACGTTAAGTTTGGATCGACAAAAAAATATAACCAAAGACTATAGGCATAGCTACGCACGAATAAGATAAAAAGAATTAATCTTTTTATGAATAAAACTATTAACAATGGAATATACTACTTCTTATGATAATCAACACAGATTAGATGTTAAAGAATAATTTGCCTTTCGGCGTTCATTATGAATGATATCTTTGGTCGTGTTTATTGAGCATTGGTCAGCTTCGTTGTGCGTAAAGACCATGTAGACGTGTCCAGTCAGGTCCAAAAACAACTGCATGGACGGTAAAACACAGCAAATTAACAAAAGATTCGTAGTTTTTGCTGTTAAATCATGGTGCAATTCTTAGAGTTAGAAGTCTACATTTGATACATGTAACCGTTTATTTGTGTCATAGTTATTAACATTCAATCAATTACGCATCATTTGAAATAAACATTTACCAAGTTTACGTATGTACATGTAACGATCGTTACACTATATATTAATTGTACTCTTCTTTAAATGAGTTGGTTTTTTGAATGGTGTGAAGTTTTCAATTAGTCTTTACTTTTGACCCCTTTTGCTTTAAATATCGATTTCCTTACTTTGTCTTAATGGTCAATCAAGAAAGATAAGCTTTGATTTCGTTGCCTACAACGCCAAACAAATGCGTAAAATGTGTATTTTGACAGGATCGAAAAAAACATACAAAAATCCCATGAAACATTGATCAAATATAACAATACATAAATATGGTAATCAATAAAAAGATAAGTCATAGATCTTGATGGACAGTTAAACCCTAGCTTCAACACAACTTTTATAGATGAATGTTTAGGAAAATGTCAAGGATTTTAAAACGGGCGCTGAAATGTGTATATGTGAAATATCAAAAACATTCAGCACCAATTTAAGAATTTAAGACGTATATGAATAAGTTTTGAATCAACAATTGGATTAGTAAAACTTGTAATGGGTGGTAAAGTTCACATCAAGAATTCATATTTTGTTAGAATGGTTTGATTTCGTATGTTATCCGAGTGTTCCTTCCTTGTATCCACACCAGTAAACTATAACTGCTCCAAGATTTCAAGACTGCAAAGATTTTATTAGTAACGCTCAGGTACATGTACAACATGAGGACACAGTTAAATGCAAGATATAACAATAAAACACATGATACGAAGGACATACATAATATAAACAGTATCGTTTCTATATGACCCACAAATACGCGTTACTAATGCCCCAGTCAAAGTGTCACGTTTTGGCCGCCACGTTTAGCTACGTTTGGAAACGTGACAGAACGTGGCTACAACGAGAGCAAACGTGGAACAACGAGGCGTAATGTAGCGACAGCGAGGCTAGAGTGCGGTGGCAGTGAGGCATAACCCGGCCGAAATGTGCAAATCGTGGGGGTCAGAAACGGAGCATAACGGCGCGGCCAAAACGTGACACAATGACTGGGAATTACTGTTGTCGTTGACCTAAGCTAAACATTTCTTAAGCGAACGTAACAGGATAGGAAAAGTATGAAGCTCTGATTAGTTTGTAATGTTTATCTGTAAGAGTACATTGTACATAGAAATCACAGCATATAAAATATTAACATAATGCTTGTGTTAGTTCTTTCTTACAATGAATTAATACAAATCATACAAATAACACAAATCATACAAATCATACACGTAAATTTCAAAATAAAACTCAGAAATGGCATTCTAGACGGACATAAACCTTATAGGAAATGTAATTTGCCAAGACGTATATACCTATCATATTTCATTGCAGGAAAAAACTAGCAGAATATCATGTAATTCCAGTATGCTTATAATTAAGTCTGTAATCATTAAGTATATCAAAATTGTCTTTTTAAATGAAAACCAGACTTCGCTCGTGTACTTAATCTAGAAGTTTGATTTTTCAAATTATACAAAATGCAGAAAACTTAAATTTGAGAATATAAACCAGTGTATGATTGTATAATTTAATTGCATATGCATTTTTCCATTAAGTATTTAAAGATGTCCGTAATTTCTTCATGGTTTTATTTTATCTTAATGCAATGCACATTTCCATTCAAAAATGCTAAATGATATCCTATGAGCACGAGCCCCGCAAGAAAAACACGTGCGTGCATTTTCTCTCAAAACACTTTTGATAAGTTTGGTGGAGTGACACTGCAACAGTCGTTAGGATCCGATCACCATGGCAACGCCAAGACATAGCTGATATGGGGTCGAAAACATGTGGCAAATATTTCTTTAAAGTAGGCATTTCTGTGTGCAGCTCTGTCTTTGTGCTATTATTCTGAGTGATAAACGTGGAAATACATATAGTATATTATACCTATTTGGTTTAAAAAAAATCAAAGATCAGCATTGTTTTTATATATGATGTTTTATTTTTGACCACTTGTATAACACATTTTGACCACTTGTATAACAGAAGTACTTGACCAATTGTATAACTGTTTTACATATACGGTATGTATGGATAATATAAGAAAGCCCTTGCATGTCTATGTATTGTCCAGAGAAAACAAGTGTTGTCGTAATCCGTGGTCTGTTTCAGGCTTCGGTATGAGGACTGTTCCAAGTGACTTAATGAAAGTTCGTGATGTTTCCCTTTTTAGTTAATAAATGTATATTTTGTTTTTGTTCTGTGTGCGTCCCAAGTTTTCCTTTTGTTTGACCATTTCACGTGACTTACGGCCTTAGCCTTCGTTTTTCGTATTTTCTACATTTAACACTTTCGTTACTAGCGGAGCACTTTACAATGATTGTTTAATAATTAATGAATATCTATTCCGGTAATTTTTCATGTTTTCCGACTCTTAATGATTGTATATTTAAAAAAAAACAATTTAAAGCTTGATTTTCACTGATTGTTATTTACAAAATATATAAAAATAAATGATGGGGGATTGAAATAATGGTAGAACACGCACATACGCACGCACGCACGCACGCACGCACGCACGCACGCACGCACGCACGCACGCACACACACACACACCTAGATTTCTTTCTTTTGACATATACATCAACATGAGAAAATATAATAACCCCTTTTATAACGCTTTTCAATTTTACATCAATATGTAATTATAAAAATCAATTATGGTATTTTTTTCACCTTACAAAATTAGGAATATTTATTGATATTTTTTATTTTCTATCATTATTACTTCCTACATTTCTGTTGTCATGACGTCGATAACTTTTCTGCGGCGTAACCAGCACAAGTTTAAAAAAAAGCATATTAAAACCACTCACGACATGTATGTAAAGGAAAACATGACATGTCCGCTGAGATGAACATGAGATGCACATTAAAGTGAACATGAGATGCACGTTAATGAGAACATAAGATGCACGTTAATGGGAACATGAGATGCACGTTAATGGGAACATGAAATGTACGTTAATGGGAACATGATCTGCACGTTAATGGGAACATGAGATGCACGTTAATGTGAACATGACATGTCCGCTGAGATGAACATGAGATGCACATTAAAGTGCACATGAGATGCACATTAAAGTGCATATGAGATGCACGTTAATGGGAACATGAGATGCACGTTTATGGTAACATGAGATGAACGTTAATGTGAACATGAGATGCACATTAAAGTGAACATGAGATGTACGTTAATGTAAACATGAGATGCACGTTAAGGTAAACATGAGAGGTACGTTAATGTGAAAATGAGATGCAGCACGTTAATGTGAACATTAGATGTACGTTAATGTGAACATAAGATGCATGTTAATGTGAACATAAGATGCACGTTAGAGTGAACATTAGATGCACGTTAATGGTAACATGAGATGAACGTTAATGTGAACATGAGATGCACATTAAAGTAAACATTAGATGCACGTAAAAGTGAACATGAGATGTACGTTAATATAAACATGAGATGTACGTTAATGTGAACATGAGATGTACGTTAATGTGAACATGAGATGTACTTGAATGTGAACATGAGATGTACGTTAACGTGAACATGAGATGTACGTTAAGATGAAGATTAGATGCAGCTAAGGTGAACATGAGATAGACGTTAAAGTGAACATGAGATGTACGTTAAGGTGAACATGAGATGCAGTTCAGGTGAATATGAGATGAACGTTAATGTGAACATGAGACGTACGTTAAGGTAAACATGCGATGTACGTTAAGGTAAACATGAGATGTACGTTAAGGTAAACATGCGATGTACGTTAATTTGAACATGAGAGGTACGTTAAGGTGAACATAAGATGCACGTTAAGGTGAACATGAGATGAACGTTAAGGTGAACATGAGATGTAAGTTAAGGTAAACATGAGATGTACGTTAAAGTGAACATGAGATGTACGTTAAGGTGAACATGAGATGCACGTTAAAGTGAACATGAGATGTAAGTTAAGGTAAACATGAGATGTACGTTAAAGTGAACATGAAATGTACGTTAAGGTTAACATGAGATGCACGTTAAGGTGAACATGAGATGAACGTTAAGGTGAACATGAGATGTAAGTTAAGGTAAACATGAGATGTAC
>JAUMGZ010237754.1:0-10771 GCA_032359645.1 Pododesmus macrochisma | reverse complement strand
GGGCATAACTCCATCAAAAAAGGGCCGAAATCCCAAATTAAAATGCAGGTGCACAACTACATAAGATACCGATCATTCATGCAAAGTTTGAATGAAATCCAACTGTGAGTTAAGGAGGAGTTGCGCGGACAAGTATCTGCGGACGACAGACAGACATCCAGACATCCAGACATCCAGACAGACATCCAGACAGAGTGATTCCAGTATACTACCCCTAACTTCGTTGCGGGGGTATAATAATTATGACATAGAAATGAACGTGCTGGAAAATAATGTGCTACATTCCGATCTGCTTAATATACAAAACATCAAAGATTTCAAAAGTAATCATTTCTTATTTTATGCAAAGTTTATTATCCAGAGGTGAATACAGAATGTTTGAAGAGGGTGCACAACTTTATGATAATACAAAAAGGTAAATAAGAAGAAGTCTCTTGCATATTTTCGAACATAAAGAAAGTCAAATGGTTGATGTAATAATAATTAAATGGATTTATCAGTTCACCTTTTTATTAAAGGCTGCTCTTAGATTTGCTTTTTCAGTTACAATATAAATAAATTCATTATAAAAATATTGTAATATATATTTACGATGGTAATAGCATATTTATGACTTGTTTGATATAAAATCTTGCAATACAGGTTAACGATCAATGCAAATTATTTGTAAAGCAAATACAAAGTTCTAGGAGGAGACAGGCAAGCTATTCCCCACGAATCCAACTTTTGGGTATAATTATGTCAATAGTGTACCTGTTGCAGGAAAACCAGGTGTTAGGGGATCTCCATTCCCAAGCTTTGTGGTTCCCCTTTGAGCACCAGAAGGTGGTAACCACCAGTCATGAGGGTAAACATTAGAAGTGTCACCATTGTCAGTATAGTCAGCAGGGTCCGAGTACATTATAATTCCCTTTGCACCATACCTACTTGCTAGACGTACCTGAAAGATATAAAACCATGTACTAGTCTAGATCAGCATAAAACTTCATCAAAAATCTTCATTTTGATATCTTGATTTTGACCTGTTTTATTGATGCTTCCTTTTCTTTGTATTTTAATTATGAGTTTCATTGACAAAAATATAAGATAAAGTTTGAAAGAATGACAACTGAATCCGAGGAACTGACAACAATGGAAACACCAACAAACTTCAAATTATAAAAAAGATCCATACAATTTACATCATAACATTTTGAAGTCTGCTACCACTAAATAATGAATTTGGATGTCTATTTTACTACCTGTAATTGAATTGTGTAGTGAAACAGGTCAATCTAGCCACAAACATTTCACTTAACCCACAAAGAGGCTTAAACTACAACATAACAAATTTTACTTGAATTATTTGTTGAAATATACATTCTTATCATTATTTTAGCTTGAACATATTTTATTGCTAACAAAATAACATTACACAATAAAAATATATCAGATACACACATTTGGGCAAAAGGATCGGGGACAAGTTTATTATTACATCATGACTCTGTATACACATATATATAATTATATGATTACCTTAGAGATCTTTTTTGTAAATTCAAAGGAAGCTTTTAAAATGAACCTAATGTACTGTCTGATAAAAGCTTTTAAACGTAGTATTGATTTGTAACAACCTATACTTATGTCGTGCCTGGCTGAAATGATGCAATTATTCTTCTATCCTTGTTTAGTAATGGGCCAATACGATACATTTTTGTTTTATTACGTACCTTATCACCTCGGAATATCTTGCCGTATCGTGCTATGATAATTGCATCAGTGAGGTTTATGTGTGAGAAGTTGGACTGTAATAATCTGTAGTCTTCAATCCGACCATAGTTTACATAAACTAACCTCTCCTAAAATATAAAAAACGAACGTTTTCAAATACGACACTTTTGGTTTTTAGCTTTTTGATAGAAGTTCGTGACGTTTTCTTTTATATAGTTGATACATGTATATTAAGTTATATTTTCTGTGTGTCCCACGTTTTCGTTTTGTTTGTCCACGTCCATGCAAACACCGTAACCGGGTACGAAGTTATTGCATTTGTTTAAAAGATAAAAACAGGTTGCTCTTTCGTCACGATATAAGTGACATATACTTACGAGGACAAGTGCTTCTTCAATATCAGACATCATGAGGAAAGGGTTGCCATACACCGGGATTATACGGAAGCATCGCTGCGTGTGGCATATATGTAGCAGGGAACGCTTACCATATCGCGAGTACATGGTTTTACTTCTGTTTTTTTTTTAAATAGAAGTTCGTGATGTTTCCTTTTTTAGTTAATAAAGGTATATTTGGTTATTTTTTCTGTGTGCGTCCAACGTTTTCCTTTTGTTTGCCTATGTTCATGGACTTACGGCTTTAGAATATCGTCTTTGTTTTTCGTATTTACTACTTTAAGGAAACTTAAGTGAACAATTAACATATGCATAGGACCGTCCATAAACTTTTCATAATTATAATGACCACATCTGGAATATGCAAACAAATAACGTGTCCCTCCAATGCTCGTGTAAACTTGATTATAAGTGTATGTGGTATTACTGCTTTGGTATTTTTTTTCAGACAATCAACTCGGGGAAACACCTTTCTTTTCAAATGCACAAGTCTCTATAACAGGTGTTTACAAAAATAAGAAGAAATAGGATCAAAAAACAAATATTGACAAACAAACAATAGCCACGATCTGAATGAACGTCGTACCAACCAAAACGGGTATTTAAAAAGGACGTCAAATCAACCAAATGATAGGGTAGACATCGCTAAGCTATGAATCAAAGGGGAACATTTATTTATAATAACATGCCTTAGATAAATTAAAGCTAGGATGGCCAAATAGGAAATCCGATGTATCTTCTCAAGTGATATCAGAAGTCATAAAAAAAATTAAAAAACAAATTCTAGAGAAGTAATTTATGGCAATGTAATATAGACATTAACCGCTTATGTAAAACGAACCATTATAATGATCACGTCGTCGAAAACATTAATACCACTGGGAACAAAAAACACACCAACTTCATACTGACAACTTTAAGCGTCGACAACATAATATATCGATGTGGTTTTATAAATCAACAAGGTATCATGCACCCCACTGCCGAATGTCAGATTTTAAATAAGACTGTTAATACATGAAGTATAACAAATCACAAAATATTCAATACTTAGGAATTCTACTTTGATATTAAAAAACAAATTTCAACAGAAGGTATAAGAAGAACAATTCGTTGTAAATATATTTGATTTCACTGTTGTCATTTCGATACATATTTACACATATATATAGAGTATTCAAACATGAAAGGGTTCATATCGATCAATGTAGACACTGTTGTCTACGGTCCTAATTTATTTTACATTTATTTCTATGCTAAAATTCCTAATCAATCCGACACCTGCTTTTTCTGGGACCCAACATTATTTACTACTCCCATGCTGTACAAACCCATTATTTTAAGCCCTTTTTATCCGACAGTAAAAATTGTTTTCATATCAGTTGAGTTGTTTAAACAATATGCTTGTTATCGCAATACACTTGTACTATAGGTACATCTTATCGTTGTCATTAATGTGTAAAATGAAGGCTATTACTGATAATTATCCCTGTAAATATATACCTATTGGTACATGTATGAACGAGGAAATCTAAGGTCCTTTCGTGAATCAGACCAGTGAGGTGGCCCAGTGGTAAGGGCGTTCGCTTGGTGCTGGTAGATTAGTGCTATAACCCCAGGTCGTGGGAACGAATCCCGGTCACGTCAAAACCTAAGACGTTAAAATTTGGCAATCTTCTCGCTCCCTGCTAATTAAAATTAGCTGTTTGACCGTTCCGATCCCCGATTCTGACACATCTAAATATTGAGCTGCTCAGGCAACTCGTTTTAGTTTGATTGAATATCTGTTTAATTGAATTGTCTAATTTGTATTTGTTATATTGTTTTAATGTCAACTTTATGTGTAATCTCTACATACCGAGTTGATATCTCCAGGATGAGCGTATGCATTAAACGGCGGGACAACGCCAGGTTTGTTTTCACTGGGATGAAGAAATGGTTCTTTTAATGGTGAACTGTATACTATGTCACTGCTAGCATTCCACACCTCTATCCGGTTCATCATGGCGTCATCTGTGACGTTCGGGTAGGATAATAATACGTCATAGGGTGTGATGAACGTTTCATCCAGACCAGACGACTTCCAGAAATCCTCCAGCTCCTTCGCCTGTTTGTAGTCGGCATCGGTACCAGCTAAATGAGGCAATTCTGTGAGGTCCCTAAGTATTTGACAAAATGTTGAGAGGCATCATTTCTATGATTGAAATAACTAAAACGTTGTAAGAAGATGAAACGTACCACTTTCCCCCAGTTTTCGAAAGATATTCGTGGAAAGTATCACAACGATGTTTGGTACCAAGCATTGATAAGTTGCAGAAAAACTGGGATCTCATCACTTGTCTCATGGACACGTGTCCTTGACAGTAATTTGATACATAGGGAGAACTAGTAGTGAACTGTTTTGACTGCAACATAAATGAACCCAAACAAGGGCCAATAATACACTCATTCATATATCCTACATCCTAAACCTCTGTTGAGGGTTGTTCATTTGAAGTTGTAGATGTTTGAATGTTGTATCCCTTAAATTCTCAGTATGTAACTAAAGGCATTTTACAACACTCATTTTATGGAGATATTATTTACAAACTTAGGAAGATTAAAAACAACCCTGACATATCTTCTGTAACAGTTGTTACTAAAATTTAAAGAAAATTCCTTAAACGTAGCTATGATCCGTTGATAGTGAGACGCACTTCATGCCTAGTATCGGGTCCACTTGCCGCCTCATACTGGCATAGACTTTTTCATTGAACAATACTACTTGGACTAAATGAAGGGTTCCGATTGAAAGATCTATATATCAAGAATTCTGGGTCCCGATATCTGTCCTTCTACTTGTTAGTTGGACTTTGTATCGTTTATCATTTCTGAACTTACACTTCTGTAATAGAAATAACTTTAGCCAATTTAGTTTTTTCCCCTGACACATACTGGGTGCGCGTTTACACTCCTACGGTCCCTTGCCCCCCCCTCCCCTCCATTATACCTGTTATACCTGGCAGTTTAAGTTGGCTTATGTGTTGCTGTTGTACCTCTGCGAGCACACTGATTGTTCATCTATGTCACCTTTCATATACTTAACTATATGTTGAATCTATGAATCTACAATTAATTATTCACCGCTTTTTGTGTTTGCAATTGCCTTTTGTAAACATGTATATACGTTTACTCGTTAAGATTTTTTATGGACAATTTTTGTGGGCGGTTTGTTGTTGAGATGATTTACATAGCCATGAAGTGCATTTATTAAATGTTTTAATGTATTTCTATACTTAAGAGTTCTCGTCTCATGCGGGAAGTGGGAAGGTTGAGGCTTCATTAACCGGTTGAACCACGCCATCTGGTTTCGTGCTGGGTGACCGTGCTAAGTCGGTCCGCATGGATAACTAGTCTTGAGGATTGTTCTGATGTCAATTTATTTCCTAACATTCTGGTGTTGAATTGTTAGATGCAGCAATTGTTGATTTGTCAATGTCGCTTGTTCTTTTGATTCAACTCATCCTTTTTCTTATGGTGCCTTATATTTCTTTGAACTATGATTAAAGGGTTGTAATATACCGAAATGACACGGAAACGTCGTGGCGGGGGATACATGTGTAGCAGAAACACTTACTCCTTTGCGGACACCTAGTTTTTGCTTCTGTTCTTTTAAATAGAAATTCGTAATGTGTCCTTTGTATTGTAATTTTGTTCTCTTTTGGGTGCACTCCATGTTTTCCTTTTATTTGCCCATGTCCATGGACTTGCGTCTTTTGAATATCGTCTAGGTTTGTGGTATTTTAACATATGATTGAGATTATATTTATGTTAAACTCTTTTGCGTTATCAGAGTTACACTACACAACTTTAAAAACGCACCACTATTTATATTTCAATATTTCGGTTAAAACCCGTCAACTGTAAAATGAAACGATAAATATCACGTGTACAAGGTAACCTAACCATTCAAACAGTTTGCACTCACATGTTATCAGCAGTATAGTTATTTACTCGGCTCTGCACGTTTTACCACTTTTTGCATGTAGGTTTTGAAAGTTGTTGAGTAGTAAGTGAAGTGTGAAAACTTTAAACGAAAGCAGACGAATCAATGATAACAAACAGGATGTGAATAAAGTATATTAAAGAGTATAGGCAGATGCGAAGCGAAAAACATAAAATCGTTTTTATTTTAAAGACATGGTTTTGAGATGAAAGAAAGTCCCGAGGTTGACCTTTAACCTTTAAAGAAACGGAGACCGTATAACACCCGGTTTTCAGTAAACGGCAGAACATATACATCATAGCTCATACCTAACTTTTATATGATTTGTCCTGATGACAGTTATTTGTTTTAAATAATTGACATATGAACTCACGTTTTTTTACTAAATAAGAGACGAGGATATCTATGTAATATAAGCATTCTTTAAATCAAGTTTTCAAATGGCGATTTCACTATATATTTCTGTACACGCGGTGCATGATGGGAATGGATGCAACGGGAATATAATGCCCTCGTTGTCGACGTACAAGACTTAACAAAAATTACGACATTAACCGAACTTGATATTAAGAAAACGGTATAGTTTTGTAATGTTCGCCCATCCTACGAGTCCTTCAACAAGTGTTATCAATCTCCACTGATGACAATCGTTTATCTTGATAAAACTTGTCGTATTTATTTCCTTAATTTCTCTGATATCATACAAGATATAAACTTAAAATAACCTTTAAGGAAGTATGAGTGTGAGGTTTGGACAGGAAGTATGGTATAATCTGCTTTAAAACACATACTGTAATACTGGACAAGTAAATTGTGTTGATTTACTAATTAGATACTTAGAGTAATATATTCCAATAAAAAGTACCTAAGAACATAGGCCGCATCAAATTTTAGCAGAGGGACTACATTTTGTTGCGGCGAACATTGACGTTGAGATGCGGTTTTGACGTATATAAAATATAACATTTTCCGTTGTTAGAGTAATTCAAAGTTAAATATCTTTTGAACGAATGGATGGAATTTAATGAAATTTTGCAAGAACCATCCTCAAATCTCAAAACATTTAATTCCCCTAATATGTATGCTATATATGTTTTTAAGGTTGTAGGGGGCATAATGGAGAAGTACATTTTATACGCCTTAAGTGAATCTTTGTTAAAAAATTGTGAAAAAAGTAGTTCGGCAACCCATCATTTTTATTTGTTAATTATTTTTTCGTTGGTGACAAATTTGGAAACAAGTTAGATATTGAAACAAATTCTATAAGTCGATAGATCCAGAAAGTCATAAAAATGCAATTTTTTTGTTGGTATCTAAGGATTTCTATCGAATAAACAGTCTGTAAAAATAGAAAAATATGAACAAAATCTAACTTGATCTGAACTTTATGTTTTATAAATGTTAGTTTTAAATAAAAACTTCCTTTCTTAATTGTATGCATAACAAGCCATGCGAATTGGTTCTTTGTAAAGAAATTCGGGAAAATTCCAATTTCAGCTACTTTCAAACGCACTACTTTCGAGCGGCTCTAGAGGAAAAAGAAGTGCGGCAACTTATCATTTTTTATGTAAATATCTTCCCAGGATCTCGTCTTTCCAAAAATCAACAATAGAAAAAAAGTGTGATTTTATAAAATTGTTGGTTCTCACCTCATACATCCTTAATGCACTTGATGTGTAGATGTTTTTTTCAATCATTGCAGGCTAATTTGAAAATGTTGTAATACACACATATATATTATATATATATATATATATATATCATGATCTGAACCAGCCGTAAACATGTAAATTATAAATAGTTTATGTGTGACAAATTCTTGATGCGAACACATTAAAAGTTTTGAGAATAAAATATCCAAAACGAGTGACCATGCGACCATCTTCAAAATCTTGTTATCGCATCTCCTCAAGAAAAATAAGTCGTAGGAAAATGGGATTTTTATCTCAAAACTGATATGTTCTTTGTTGCTACGTGGATGCTCTATTCTGTATTTCTGGTATGATAACACATCATGAAAAACACTGAGGTTTGATTATCCTAGTAGACTGGAGGTTGCCTCAATAGCAAAATTCAACAAAACTAATGTATAACTACACTTATTTGTTAAAGTGTTTAAGAACCACAGCAACAAACAGTTCGTGAGTAAGTAGGTCACTGGTCTCAAGTCTTGTACTGGCCGCTCGCATACTGCTATTATTTCACTTCATTGAATCTTACGGATAGCATCTCAAGACGACAGCTTGCTTTCTCCTATTGAATCTTTATAATGTAAACATAGGTAGGTTGTAATGTCTGTCAATGCAGATAGTTTGAACTCCTGTTACAAATGGAATAAAATAGTAGCAATTAAGACACACACATTTAGATATATATCTTCAGTCGAGAAATTTTCTTGTATGTAGTGTCAGCGTTGAAAAGTGTCAATTTTGACCTCTAAGTCCCAAGTAAATCGATTAGGAATTTTCGACATAGAAGCAAGAAAATACGTTTAGCAATGGCAATATACGAGCGGGCTGTACAAGACAATTGGTCTCGCCTGTAGGTCAAATTTATTTTGCAATTGTCGAGCGCTGCATATAAATATTAATGTGTCTACTATTACCCAAGATAGTATTACCTTAGATACGTGCGAATATTATCAGGTTTTATTCCATCCATAAGAAGCTGACTTATTTTAGGATCTCCATCTTGAATGATTCTGTCAGACACGCCCTCTAGAAATACACCGTTCTTTTTGGGAGGGGGCATTTCTTCTGGACACGTACCATACCGTCCAATAAGTAGTCCAATGATAAGTCCAACCACAAGAGCGACAAGTCCACATATCAATAGTGTCTTTCGATTCTGCGTTCCTTGTTGCTTTGAAACAATGGTGTCTGTGGAAGCAGAAAGTTCATACATCGTCTACTTAAAATATATCAGAGCTGCTTGTAAAATGGACGTCCTAGCGTCAAAACGACATACTTGCATATAAAACACTTTATAGTGTAGATATTGACTATGTAAAGTATTATCATGTGTATACGTTTTACTATACGTAATACCATTCAGCCGTGACTATAAAAACATCAAGTTATTCAGTCACCGCATACCCCATATATTTACCTGTTTTCATGTTACAGCTAACGAACCATAAGTGTGAATACCCTCTTGTTGAAGATACATGACAATATTTATCTACGTTTAAAATGGATTGCTTAGATGATGTCCAAGTTTCAAACTATGAATACGTAGACGTATAATAACTTTGGGTCTGCTTCATGAGAAGGCGTTTTACGATTGAATTGTCTTAAGTTTGTTTCAAGGTCAGATGACAACTATATTTTAGCAAAACTCGGCAAACATGAAAGGCTTCTCCCAGCTTCCCTGCTTAGCGAGCAGCCGATATATAGACGTGTATTTGGCCGAGTAAACATTCTCATAAACAACTCTTTTACAATATATAAAGCTTTGTGTTGGAAATCTAACTTTCAAGAGATTACGGACTTTTTCAAACAATAATCTATAAAACTGTTATAAGAGCAGATAAGTTCTTGTCTTCATTTTCAAGTAATCCAGTCTTATAAATCTCGACATTTCGGGTATGTCATAGTCATAGTCTATTTATAGCCATCTATCTCGTCAATAGACGATACGAATTTACAAATTACACACATACGCGATTCATTTCGTTTTAACTTAGAAATTGATAGAAGTGAGGATATAACAGCAGCTTGACATTTTAATCGTAGACATAGAAGGCTCCTAAATATTACTCGGTACAATGCCAGACAATGTTTCAATAGCTTTATCCTACAATTGACAAAGAGGTAGATAGGCTTTGAACATTATGAAGATTCAATTTGTAAACAAACGTATCGATGTTTTCTAACATAAATAGGGATTATAAAGTACTTTCCACACAATCCGCCACAGACTTTAGCAAGTACGCTTAACCACGTCCAATCACTGTCACATCTACAAGTCTTCTCTTCCTCTCTTTCTGCTATCTCCCCTAACTCTCATAACCCCCAATATATGACATTCATCAATACACAGATACACATTCTCAGCCCCGGATGATGTTCCCATGACCTCACTCTAAGGTCATACATACATCACCAAGAGCATGGCTCTGTCAAGACAATAACAAACAGCACACACCTAGTCAAACCCCTATTGATAAATTTATCACCACACTACGGAGAACCTATCACAAACACATATACAAAGCTATTTACACACATTCAGGTTATAATTAAATAAGTACACTACAGACATCAAATTCTTACAATACCGTTTATACACAGAAACATCCCCGATTGTTCATCTTCGCTAGCCAACGTATACGAATCACTTCCTTTCAGTTCGCTTATCATATCGTGAAAAACGTAGTGTAGCGAAACTTGGCTTGCGAAGATGCCGATTGTTGTGCTTGTACAAGTTCTAAATACATTGTAACTGGTGACAAAAGACTAATTACAGATTCCAAACTTCAAAAACGCATTAGCAAAAGCCAAAAATATATGTTACCATATGAAAAGGACTTCAAACTTTGTATGAATCTCTTGTTAATGTGAATGATTTAGCAAGAATCGCGAGCACTTGGTTTAACTTCGAGTTTTTTTTATAGAAGTTCGTGATGTTTCCATTTTTAGTTAATAAATGTATATTTGGTTCATTTTTCTGTGTGCGT
>JAUMGZ010237753.1:1250-20898 GCA_032359645.1 Pododesmus macrochisma | reverse complement strand
AGGTCTAAGTATGAGGCAGAAAAATCGGTGTCAGTGGTGTCTTTTATCTCAAGTTCCGGAGGATATATCATGTTCACATAATCACATAAATGTTTATTCTTCATTGACAAAACGATGTCTCAACACTTTGGCCTGTGAATTCTTCAGTAGCCTTGACAATTAATGTGGAGGTTCGAAATATAAACTGTACTGTTGCTGATCTGTTTGTACCCCTTTTCATGTCTAGAAAGTACAATTCAAGACGTCCTACCATTCTGCAACCACAATCAGTCACAGACTGAGGAAATTTATTATCAGTCTGATAAACACCAATATTCATCTTTGTTTGATTGGGTTTTTCTACGAAATATTGATGGACCTTTACGAATTCTCCTACAAATTCATCACCAGCTCTTACGAGGATATCGAACAAATCTTCGCATCTCTCTTCGCCGATAATTTTCAGTGAGTCACGATGTTTATTTTCGTCCAATATAGCGATGCCATATGTATATCTGACCACCTTTGTCAACCTTTGTAGTTGTCCATGTAATACTGCTCCTTTCAGTACGGCTAGACCTGCCTCTGCGGGAACCACTATTTTCAGATTACCAAATTCTGAAAGAAATATTTCTTGAAGAAACGGAGATTCCGAGAATCCACCGACCAGCAAAATACAGGTAACGTCTTTAGCTGACTCATCTCGCAGTAAGTGCTTCACGTGGTCAACAATCTTGTCTACTGTTGTCTTAAACAACAGCTCTTTTACGAAAGATATTTTCATTATGCTTCCAGCCACAGATACTTTATTTTTGAATTTTGCATTACATTTAATAACATTTGCCATATCCTCTCCATTTTCTTCCTTGCAATGTTGCAACAATGTTATGGGTATCCTTAACGTAATTTTCTCTTGACCTGTGGATTTTATAGTGCTCTTTTTCACTTCAAAGTCGCGAAACATGTCCAGCATATCGGCTTTATTTTGTCTGCAAAATACATCGAAGGCACTATTTCCGACAATGCTTGCCATTAACACGCGGAAGGCTTCGTCGACCTTTGTGCCTCCACAATCACCACCATTGGCTGTGTGTATTGCTCTCAATGAGTGATCAGATTGAACCTCGTGCAGTGTAATATCTATCGTTCCACCTAAACAAATGTACAAAAATTATTATTAATAGAACAAAATAAATAGATAAAGCAATAGAACAACGTGGAAATAATACTTTTCCTTAAGCAAGAATATACAAACAATGCACATTACAACTGAAATACATACAGGCCGAATCGTGTCATTCAGTTAACCAACAACCTGGTGTTGCTGTTAATTGATCCAACACTTTTAACAAAACAAATCACTAACACAACAAAATCAATTTGATATAATTTCTCTAAAGCGGGGTCAAATACAGTGGGGTCTCTTTACAACAACAATGTTTATTATTGAATTTTTGTCATTGTAAAGAAGTTGCTGTTGTAATGAACCAACATTGTAGTCATTTGGTTAATTTCTTGTATTATTGTTGGGGTATGGATTTTGTGCATCATAACCATCGTGAAGTTGTTGTCACCGTTTCCCCTTTGGCTCTGTAGCTTTGATTTACTGAAGTCTTGTTTATTCAAAATTAATTCTTCTCTTGCGTCCATTAATGACTGCAGCTTCGAGCAAGATCTGGGGTTCGGGACGGGGTAGCTCACACAGAGTTTAAAGGCTCTTTCCTCTAATAAATATCATATTTATCGGAGACATGTTTCAGATTGCATTTTTGTATTCCTTTTATATACCCATGTACTTGGACTTACGGCTTTTGAGCATCGTCTTGGTTTTTCGTATTTACTACTTTAAATATCAGTTCTTATATTGTTCAAAATTATTTATTCATACGTATTTTACGTGTAAATTTGGCACTGCATTTTGAGGCAATGTGACAGTGAGCAAACTACTTTTAAAATTTAGAATTTTTTCCATGTATTTTAATCCTTATTTATTTGTTGAAGTCATGTCTATTTAAAATTAATTCTTCTCTTGCGTCCATTAATGACGGCAGCTACGAGCAAGATCTGGGGTTCGGGACGCGTTGTTTCACATAGAGTTTTGGCTCCTTCCTCTTATAAATATCATATTTTATCAGAGGCATGATTCAGATTGGATTTGTGTAGAGTTGTTTAATTATAGAGCTTATAATATAAAGCAAAATATGGGAATATATCAAGCAGTTTTTCTGATATTTCATTTTTTGTGAAATTTCAATAAAACATAAATTCAATTTTACAAAACATAGTTCAAAATGTATGACAATTTTTATAATAATGATTATTACCTGTATGCTGTTATATGATTTTGAGGTTTTCATTTTTGATTTTAGAAAATTTTATAGTTGCATTGAGATTTGTGAAGTTTACCAACTTTCTCAAAAAATTGATTTTCACAAAAAGTTGACATTGAATTTTTCTCAAAACCTAGCAAAGTATTTATCAATGAATTTGCAATGTACATGGAAAATGTGTTATGCTACTTGGTTATGTCTAATTTTCATGTTTCCAATTACCTTTTGTAAATATGTATAAATGATTTACTCGTTTAGATTTTTATTGACAATTGATGTGGGCGGTTAGTTGTTGAGATGAGCGCCATGAAGTGTTTTTACTAATATATTTAAATGTATGTCTGTACTTTACATATCTAGACTCATGCGGGAAGTGGGAAGGTTGAGGCCTCATTAAACGGTTTAACCACATCGCTTGGTTTCGTGCTGGGTGACCGTTCTAAGTCGGTCCGCATGGATTACTAGTCTTGATGATTGTTGTGACGTCGATTTACTTAAATAAATTCCGGTGCTTCATTGCTTGACGCAGTTATTGTTTTTTTGTCAATGTCTCTCGTTCTGTTGATTCTATTCATACCGCTTTTGTGATTTGATTTTACAACTATCATAAAGTTTACAAAGTATGTAGCAAGAACTATCATTCCGATAGAATCTATCAAGTGCGTATTGCCTTAAAACGGTTTATTGCAGATCTGTGGTTAAATTGATATTACAATGTATATTTAAGTTTTATTTCATCTACTGCATACATGGTCTCATAAATGTTGCCTAATTATGTTTCAATCGCGTTTAAAGTAAATCAGTGTATATAAATACGAGTGGAATCCTCAGAACGAGACACCTTGACAAACCAACAATAGCCGCATCAAACAATTCAGCATCAGAATAAAAGGAAATATATATCACAACAATACTAAAAAAAAGAACAGAACACTGACAAACAAACAATAGCTGCATTAAACAATGCAGCACCAGAGTGTTAGGAGACTCAACCCATGCGTATCGACGACATAGGACGGTCACACAACACAAAAACAGACGTTGTGGTTAAACAATGCCCCAACCTTCCAACTTCTCGCATGAGACATGAAGCCTTAAGTATAGAAATACATTAAAAAAAATTATAAATACACGTTTAAGATATGTCAGTCGTTTCAACAACCAACCCCATCAATCGTCCATAAAAATCTAGTAAAACATATTAATATATTTACAAAAGGCTATTGGGAACACGAAGATTGGAAATATAAATATAAAACTATATAAATATCGAGTTTATAAGCTAGAGGGAAATGTCAGACATCAATTTCTTAATTCTGCATGCAATGCATTCAGTGGACTCATTGTTTGAACATTTTATTTTATTTTCTGAAGTGTGCTCTCGAGTGCCACTTTTACCTCTTCTTACTTTGCTTTGTCCATCACACATCTTCACTCTTAATGTGATCATGCATATATACTCTTTCGTTTGCTCATGTATGAATGGTGATGACTTTTCTTTGCATTAAGCACTTGTCAATATGTTCAAACTGTTTTTCGTTACGCAATATATGAAAAGTCAAAACAAGATACATGTACTTGGACTCAACAGAACGAAATGCATTTCTAAACCAACAACAGCCGCGTCAAACATTCTGGCACCAGAACGAGAGCCATTTCTAAACCAACAACAGCCACGTCAAACAATCTGGCACCAGAACGAGAGACTTTTCTAAACCAACAACAGCCACGCCAAAACAATAAAATAACATTTTGTTATTAGCAAAAAAACATTTTATTATTCACAGGACGGAATAGGCTGACATATCAGTAAGAAAATGTTTTTTTTCACGATTTTATGTTAATTCGTAATATTATCGAAACACGGTAATAAAAAAAAAGTAGACCAATTCAAAATTAAATCATTGTTAATTTTTGTTTACTGTTTCAGTTAAGGAGTGAAACATAGTTAAAAGAAATTTAAACAAATCAATTCTTCATTTTTAAACAATTTAAATTAACATTATAATGCTGTTATTTTTTCTATAGTACTTAGAAGAAACATTATTTTCGTTTAAACACCATAAGTGAGAAGGTGACTGCAATAAGTAATTGTTTTAATTACAAACGAGTACAAAAATCACATTTATATAATCGTTGCCTATTCTACAAACATTGAAAATATACAATAGAAAATTCAACTATAGATATATGTAGCTGAAATCATTACCAATCTGACATGTTTAACATCACACACACAAAAGAAACAGGAATATTGTTACACATGTATTAACTTTACAATAACTTATAACACAATCAGGCTCATTAAAGTCGCAGTGTTTGTGTTCGCATCCAACAATTCTTTCATCTTAATTATAATACTGAAAAAGTTACGATTTTTATTACCAATTAAAGATAAAACGTGTTAGTAATAAATAGAAGTAATATCACACTTTAACACAGTGATTGTCAGACTACACACATGTTTGTATTAATGATCAAATTAAGAAAAAAACCACTCAATTCTGGTTACAAAACTGCGTTCACACAAATTGCGCACATCTCTATAAAAAAATCTAAATACAATTTAAACTATGTGTTGATTCCTCTCGGTCTCAGTGCCTAAGTCTCAGTGCCTCAATGTACAAGGGTACTAATTGCTCAGTCTCGGTGCCTCAATGTACAAGGTACTAAATTAACCAATAACACCAATGATAGTATAATGTTTTTGTTTCCTGTACGGTAGTTCGTCTCTCTCTTGATTTGTCTGCGTCAAAGGACTTGTGTTTCTTAGTTCGAATGGTCGTCGTTATACTGGGAACAAGACATATACATCAAATAGAAGTGACAATGAAACACACAACCGGGTTCTATCTTCTATTATGCTAAGTTCTAATGTTTAAGGAAGACTGCCATTGAATTTATCAAGTTGTGTTCTGAATTGTAAATATTGTCCTTTGAAATAACTTTAACAACTATAACTAACCAATAAATCTAAAACGTAGAGACTATATATTTCTGATAGTTATAGCTGATATGAAAATGTGTATAGGTGTTTACTGAAGCACGTCATAGACGTCATTTTGGAATTTGCACATATTAAACAATTTTACGTATCTTGTCTATAATACGAACACAGAAATAGTAAAATATATCAAATATACGTGCAAAACTTTAAACTAACACAGGTTTCTCCGTTGTTACGTTTTATTGTCATCATTTGTATTTCCAACGGTTAATAACAATGAAAGCAATTGCATGGTTACTGGTGCTTTTCGTGTCTACATATACGTGTAAAGCATGAATATAACACTTCGTATACTGTTAAACTCTCCATATATCTAATATATCTTATTTTGAAACAAAAATAGCTTGTCTCATAGCATCGTAACAACACAATGATATAAATATATTATAAACATATACATATTTAAGAAATACAATATTTACATTCTGATAACAAGCAAATACTATAGTTCAAATATAAAAACGTTCAAATTTGTTCAGATCAGTTGGACTTGTAATTACTTTGCCAACAGAAACGATAATCTCTATCTGTGAGAAAATATGTGTTCCTATGAATCACGATAAACTTATGGAAAATCAAATACATCGAAAGTCTTCAAACATGAGGCGCCTTATTTCACTCATCCTGTTTTTTATGTCTATATTTTCCAAGAAACGATATTCTTTGGTACGCAAATTTGATTAGCGAACTTCAAGGGTACAAATATGTATAGAGTCGCCCTCCAAAATATCAAATAATGATTTCTATCAATTTCACTTGTGCTCTCGTTGGTCTATCTACATCACGCGTGTATAGTAACTTAGAAAACACGCGAGATTTAAAATAACATATGACGTCGAAGTATTAATGTGACGTTGAAAAAGCTCAACAAGCAGGCTAGAGATAAATACAGTCTCAGAATAAAACACACCAATCAATTCACAAGAAAATTATATACAACTATAACCTTTATATTTCAGTCCATCGGCCTTGATCGATGTTCCTATTCGAAAGTTTATTAAAACCCGTTACTGACCCCATAAAAAATTACAATCTGGGCAAAAAGAGCGTTATTTAAATTCTTCGAGCATAACAGTGTATTTGAAAACAATATTGTCCTGATCCATCTATTTTTTGTCATTGTCAATAGGTTAATTTTTTTTGCAAAAGTATATTTTTATTTAGAAATTATAAAAATTGCACTAAGAATTGCATATAATAATTTATAACAAATCTAATACGTTTTCTGATCCTATTTTTTGCTCATATGATAATATTTTAATTGTCAAGCGAGCAACCTATCGATTACAAGTACAAGTTAATTAAAAGAATGTTTATCATTACATATATATATATACATATAGCTAGCTCATCATATCAGTATGTCATATTACGTCATTTCTGCTTTGATATACTGTTAAGAATTTGCTCATAATATATTTTCTATTTTGATATGTTATAAATCATATGTTATAGATCATAGAGTAACTATAGTAACTGCTGTTCATTCAACAATAAACTAAAGCCAGACACAATCAATGTTTTGAACTTTGGGATTTTTGAAACAAAAATGAACAGTTTAAGGACGCATTTTTTAGTAAGAAAAACGAGTAAGCACTTTGTTTAAACATCACGAAGTAAATCAAAACTAGAAAGGAAAATGATCCCATTTCGCAGAGAATTGTCACAGAAGTATTGACGACATCAGCTATTTGTGCACATTTGTTGTCGATAAAACATTTGAGTCTAAAACAAAACAAGACAATACATGTGTTCTAAAGACACTGAGTTAAAGGGAATAAATTTTAAAACATAACATGGGACATTATAGATTATAAAAACCAAAAAGATCAAGGAAAGAGAGAAAGTGGTGATTTCAAAAATCAAAACATCAAATTTGTTTGACCTGACAGTAGAATGTATCTATTTAATAAAACATTTCGTTTTGTTATTCCTCGATACTAGTATTAGAAAATTGACATATAAGCCAAATATAAACTTCTTTGATAATTTGAAAATGTTAAGAAGAGATATCCATGAATACGTGAAATGGATTTTCTCTCTTTTTGTAATGTACAATCAAATTAATTGGGTGCAATTCTTTTTTATACGCAATGTCTTTTTTTGGTTGTTCCAGTCAAGAAATTGGTAAGGTATAGTCCAAGAAGTCCAACGGCTGCTGTCAGGTAGGCGGAAAAAATGACGTTATTTCCAGCATTGCCGGAACTGGTCCACGTACCAGTACAGAGTTCCGTATTGCAGCATCGAGTCTGAGTATCTCCTGATGTGTCTGAAGTACAGGAATCACACCCCAGCGTGTACTCTGTTATCGAGTTGTTCATAAATCTGACTATCTGTGTAAAAACAAAACAAGTACAATTAAATTCCAGTACAAGCTAAAGCATCTCATATGCTTTACAACGTCTAGAAAACGCTTGATTGCATGTACAGAAACATGAACATGTATATTGCTGATGTACCTCTACGAGCACACCTATTGTTCTCCAATGACACTATTCATTTGCTTAAATATATGTAAAATCAACGAATCCACCATATTTGTTTAGCCGCTGTTTTCCATTTTAATGCTGCTAGGCAAGGTTACGTCCAATTTTCGTGTTTCATTGACAATTGATGCGAGCGGTTAGTTGTTCAGATGATTGCCAGAGACATGAACATACAAAAATGCAATCTGAATCATGCCTCCGATAAATATTATATTTAAAAGAGGAAGGCGTCAGAACTCTGTATTTATCGAATTGTAATGTGTATGTCTATACTTTAGACTTTTTGTCTCATGTGAGAATCGGGAATGTTGTAAACGAGAGGATTAACAAAAACAACCCAGACGTATCTTCTTTTGCTATTAAATTTTTAAGATAATTCCTTAAAACGTAGCTATGATCCTCTTTTAGTTAGACGCACTACATGCCTAGTATTGGGTCCATTTACCGCCTCTTACTGGCATAGACTTTGGCATTGTACACCTCCTTACAATACTACTGGGACTCAATGAAGTGAAAGCTCCCTATATCGAGAAGGCTAGGTCCTGATTCGGCTACTCGTTAAATCTAACGAATCGTTATAACTAACGCGGTATTAAATCCTTAATCGACTGGTTAACTAACGCAGTCGTTATAAAACGGGTTGTTCGGTTTACCTTAACGCAATCGTTAGCTAGCGCATACAAATCTAAGATAACGTGTCGTTGGCAATACCATATACATATAGAAGGGAAAATGTCATAACAACTGGAGGTGCGGGCCCCAGCCTATTCCCCTCAGTCAAATAAGTTGACATGTTTCAGGACTTCTGTTTTATCTACTTACAAATAAAATGTACTAGGAAAGCAGGTGTCCCTTCAGTACCTTACTTGCAATAGTCAAGCATTGACATCAACAAAAATATACGATGACAATACATTCAGATTGTTCAGAATTAATGTCACTATAAATATGCTTTAGCAACACTAATAAAGATTAAGTTAAATGTCAAAAGGTAAAGTCACTGACACCGACTTGTCTGCCTTATACTTAGACCTCCTACTAATGTGGTATATTCGAAAAACCAAGACGATAATCTAAAGCTATGAGTCCATGGACTAACAGTAGACACGACAGGTGCCGTTTCCACTAAACTTTTTAACAAACGTGACGACTTCCATTTTTAAATTGTCAACTTCCCAATCTTAGACAGCAACATACCCTCCTCACCTGCCTATGGAGTTTGTATGTCACAGCTAATAGCTAATTCGTTATGAACTACCAAGATTTTGTCACTAGAGTATGGCTGTTGGCATCCAAGCTTTTGAAGCAGGGTTATACACTACCCAGACTTCGTTCTGCTTTCAGAAAGTTTGATGGCTGCCATCATGATACAGTGGGGGATTTGACAAGTCTGTTTGTGATATAATTATAAACATAATTCCTACGTCATAGTTTGATTTTTCTAACGTCATAGTTTGAGTTTCTTCAAGTCATTAATTTACTTCATACGTGTCTGTTTTTTAAATTTGTGTGCTTGACTGATAGACATTGCGGCTTTCATATTTCGGCAACCCCCTTTCTTAATTGTTAGCAAGTTAATATGTCAGCCAGTCCGTCAGTCCGCTCGGTTGTATTTGATTATACAATATCATATTACTTAATATAGTATGTAGAATGCGGCCATAGGAGGAGGGAGGGGTACACCTCGTCACACTTGCTTTACCGCCCTGCTTTCATGAAAAATGTTTCCGCTTATATTCCTATCCTGTTAATGGAGTTCTCCTTTGCTTATTTCGTCACCATAGTAGTGACATATCCGGGTTGCCATACGCCTTAATGACAAGGAAGCATCGATGTGGGTGACATATGTGTAGCAGGGAACGCTAACAATATCGCAAGCACCTGGTTTCGCTTCTAGTTTTTTAATAGAAGTTCGTGATTTTTTTTCTATTTTACGTTAATAAATATGTATTTTATTTTTTCTGTGTGCGTCCCACGCATTCCTTTTGTTTGGCCATGTCCATGGACTTACGTACGTCTTAATAACATATTCTTGGTTTTTCGCATTTACTACTTTGTTCTGTTGATTCTATTTCTTCTTGTTTTTATTAACATCGGGTTTTCTTAAATACCCCTCATGTCTACCTAACTTTTAATTATCTTGTTGATCCTGTCTTTTCTAAAAACAATTCCCTTCGAATTCGCTAAAGACTGTTGATTTGTACTTTGGCTTTGGGTCGTGAGCATTTCTCTCTGACTCACTTGGTAAGACTGACGTAATTTTCGAATGACCTATCAGTTCATAATTTTCAATAAATGACCTTTACAGTTTTCATTCTGACTTTTTAATTGGTCTATTGTTTGTTTGTCAATCTTTTTTGTTCTGTTTATCATTTGTTTTTATAAGTTAAAAGTTCATATGTTTAACCAAGATAAAGATTGATTGGAATTTGAAGATAATTTTGACCGAATATGTTTTGTTGCAATTACCTTGCAGAATCCGGTGCTGGAGTTACACTTGTCAGCTGCGGAAAGTGTATTGACAGTGTCAAGGCAATTATTAGTATCATTTCTACATACAAAATTGTAGCACTGCATCGACGGCTGTAGAAGATGTAAAAAAAGAAACCTCAGTTAAAGCACTAATAAACATTAATAATAAACAAATTCCCTTACAAATTAACAATGGCAATGAAAACAGGTTAACTACAGAATTTGCTTCGGTCATTTGTTTGCAAAAGGAAACACGTGTGCTGTCATGTTAACAATTGTTAAAGCAATGCTAGTCTTTATTCTATTAGTATACCAAAGGCATATCGACCCTCTCTTGATTATAATTGCAGTGAACAAAAGAGATCGCCAGAACTTTTTTCGTTTTTGTAGCCCGTTTTGAGAATTCATAATTCATAACATTATCTTTAGATGCTTGTGACGTCTCACTTTGCATTCTGGTGTTGACTTTTTTTAAGAAACTGTTGTTTATTCTGTTGATCCGTTTGCGTCTTGTTGTACTGGTCCTGTGATTTTCTCTTTACCTATTTCTATGTTTATTTACTTTTTTGGTTTTTTTCTAAGTGACCTTGGAGTAGAATTATAAATCTCTCATGACTTTATTAATCACAGAAGCTTAGCTAACTTACTTTGTGAAACTTCTTTTAGAAAATAGAAATACAAATATACATTTACAATAGTTTTCATTTAGACACTTGGTGAAATCTAAATTTTATTAATATTTTGAAATTGAATATTTTATTTCTTCAGTATCGGAACAATGCAGAACAATATGGAAGAAACGAGGCTTCCCGTACTTTTTTTTAAAAAAAAAATTAAATTAACCAGATAAAATATATCTTGGAAATGTAAACATAGAAAAGTAATCTTACCGTGGGTGTGGTTGCTGAAATGGAATAAGAGTGTTAGTTATCAAACACATATAGATAAACTGTTAGATACATTGTATATTTTAAGACACTGTTTTTATTTTATCAAGTTATGTTTTAGCATCCTCTCTGCCAAGGAGGACTTTTTTATTCGACAAATCCTTGGAAATACGTTGAAACAGATCCGTAATTTTTATAATGCAAACATCATAATTACGGATCTGACTATTCTACCTAGGTTAGTGTATACTTTTGCAGGGTTCTTCCATTTCCTTCATAAAAGGGATGACTATGTGTTTGTTGCAAGATTATTTTCATTCTAAATTTATACTTCTGTACAAACATCTAGTTGGTCTTATATGATCTCTTAAAGTTCGATGTTGGTAGTAGACTGGACATTCACTCATGATAAGCTTGATATTCCACATTCAAACATCATAACCAAAAGGTCAAGACTAAAAGACTAACAGACAATAACACACACATCAAAGGTCAAGACTAACAGACAATGACACACACATTAAAGGTCAAGACTAACAGACAATAACACACACATCAAAGGTCAAGACTAACAGACAATAACACACACATCAAAGGTCAAGACTAACAGACAATAACACACATCAAAGGTCAAGACTAACAGACATTAACACACACATCAAAGGTCAAGACTAACAGACAATAATACACACATTAAAGGTCAAGACTTACAGACAATAACACACACATCAAAGGTCAAGACTAACAGACATTAACACACACATCAAAGGTCAAGACTAACAGACAATAACACACACATCAAAGGTAGAGACTAACAGACAATAACACACCAAACGTCAAGACTAATTACATTCAATAACACACACATCAAAGGTCAAGACTAACAGACAATAATACACACACCAAAGGTCAAGACTAATAGGCAATGACACACACATGTCAAAGGTTAATTCTTAGATTTAGGTTTATTTTGTCACTTACTCCAATAAAGTATCATACAAATTATGTATGGTTAGAAGTTGATTTACAATTTTGGATTCAATACTGTAACGGAACTTCAAACAAACATACAAAAGGTATATATATAAGTATATGTCATCGTAATATCCACAAGTTAACTATAAATACAATGAAATAGGATTTCAAATTTCGAAAATATCCTTTAAAAGCAGTTATTATACATATATATTTTTTGGCAAGTGTTTCTACTGTAAGTAGCAGATTTTGGGTAAGTGTTATGTCCAACATGAACTGTAAATGTTTGTTTGTATCATCATCAGTCTAACACTACTTAACACGCAAATGCACAATTTCCAATCTTTGCAGATCGTTAACAACTACATATGTGCAGAAACAGAATTTTTTGAATTTTTCAGATATTTTTGCATATGAATAAAAAGAATTCACAGGCTAAACAGAGACAACATCAGATACTCTGTAAAATTATTTTGCAAGCAATAAATTAATGAATCATCATCAATCATTCGTAAACACCATGTTATTTATCAGAAATGTTTCAATGCCATTAAACAAGGGGATATAAATGGCTTAATCGGTAATAAGCAAAAGGTATTTCCAAGATAAAAGAATTATATCCGATATGTATTTTATATACCACATAACACATGTTGCCTAACTCTTGATCAGTTGCTTAATTGTGAAATCCTATTTTAGATGTTGCCTCAACAAAATTTAAACCTTGAAAAAATCTTCATACATTTAGCATAGTAATTATGCCTTACTTGTCATTACGGTTGTCGTTGTTATTCCATCAGTTGCTGTTGCCATACCTGGAAAAAAGGTTAAACAAAATGTACAAAATAACGTATATATTAATGTTGTTTGCATACACATTTCAAACCTTATTTAGAATCTGGTGCAACCATATCTATTGGGGTTTTTTTTTTGTCATTGAATATAATTTTATGTGTCAAAGCTAAAATTGCATTTTTTTCATTTTAGATATTCGACTTAATATCTGTTGGAGGATTTCTGTTTTTCAAGTTACCCTTTCGCTACAAATATCTTTTCTCACTTATATCAATTATTTTGTTGTTGCTCGAAAACTTAGTGCATTACTTCTTATTGTAGTAAAATTAAAAATTTATTCAGCATGAAACCATATGCCATTATGATTTATATAAAAAGATTGAAGGCCATTACAAGTATGAAGACTGTCGAAGCCAAAGCCATTATATATATATTGTGCCATTAACATACCAATACACTGAAAAATACAAGTTAAAGTATCAAATATATAAACATAAGAGTAAGCACTACATACAGAGAACTAGAGAAAAACACACACACACACACACACACGCGCGCACACACACACACACACAAAGAACAATAGAGTGTATATGGTCATAAACAGCAGCAATGTTTTAAGTTACAGAAAAAACTAAAATACTAAGAAAGGTTCCATTTCAGAAACCAATGGAAAAAGGTTGTATAAGTAATATAATAAATATGAAATTTATAAGAGGAAAGAGCCAATACTCCGTGTGAGACAACCCTGTCGCGAATCCCTGCTTTGAAGCAGCCGTCATGAATAGACGCTATAGAGAAAACTAATTAAGAATAGACAAGACTTCGGTAAATAAAAGCTACAGACCCAAAGGGGAAACGGTGACAAAAAATTTACGATGGTTATGATGTACAAAATCCACATCCCGACAATAATACGAAATTGTCTTGCCAATTTTTAACATTTACGCGTAGACAAAACAGGAATTTTTAAACGTATTTCTCTGGACTCGTGTTTCGATCAACCAAATTCTCGTCAGCAAAGGTGACGTTATAATCTATCTAGAACTAAATATTATCAAAAGACAGACATACTGAGTGACTGACTTACGTACAATAAAGAAAAGGCCACAATACGCATTACACACAACAATTTAGAATACAGGTAAGTATGACACTGTATCTTTTTAGGTCCAAAACTCAAAAATAACTGGCAGAACATTATGAATCGGGAATAAATTACGGCGTGCCTCACACACAGCAATGGCTCCTCGGGAAAGGTTCAGTATAACAAGGGTTCGGACGATAGATTATAATATGATATACACATCTACTAAATAGGATGCAATCAAATCTAAAACTATCACGCCTAGCATAGTGAGTGTCATACTTGTTTCGGTGGTTGAATCTGACGGTGTAGACGGTGTATCTAAAAGAAATTCACATAAGTTCACATACTGCATGCTAAATTCATATAAGAACAAAGTAGTAAATACGAAAAACCAAGACGATATTCTAAAGCCGTAAGTCTATGGACAAGGGCAAACGCAAGGAAAACGCGGGACGCGAACAGAAAAAAGAACCAAATATGTATGTATTCTTATTAACTAAAAAAGGAAACATCACAAACTTCTATCAAAAAATAGAAGCGAAACAAGGTGCTCGCGATATGGTTACAAGATTTGGTTCAAAAGATATGTCAAGCTCAATGAAACGTTTAAAGCAAATTGTATAGATGTTTTATTATACATCATAGAATACAGATTTCTTCGGGGAGTGATACTATCATGTATATTGTAGCCAATTAGTGCTGTTGATGGCATCTGTAAACAAACTATACAGTTAAATTTACTATATATATATATATATATGGTGTTGTTGTTATTTATAACTTTCCCTCTACTCCAAGAAATGATAACCTATTTAACCACAGCGTCTGGTTTTAAGCTGGGTGACCGTTCTTAGTTGGTACGCATGAATAACTAGTCTTGGGATTGTATGGGTTAGGGTTCTGGTGCTGAATTGTTTGATGCGTTTTTTGTTGTCAGTTTGTCAATGTCTTTCGTTCTGACGATTCCATTTATCTTTGGTTTTTTGTACTGTTGATAGAGTAATAAAACATAGTGCAATTTTTCCTATTGTAGTAAATTATTCATTCAGTGATCAACATCTTGTTTCGTGTGTAATAGATGTTAAAGGATGTTTCCTTTTCGTTGTTTTCTCATACCCCGTTATCCTTTTACTAGTCTATGTCCTATGAACTTATGTCTTTTTCAAATCGATGTGGTTTCGTATTTACTTTTTCCTTCTGTATATCAACAAAACGTTTTACTTAAATGACATTCGAAATTAGAAAAGTAACATGTTTTGGAATATGTCTTGAACTCATCAATACACAATAGACGCATATCTTTCACAGAGACGATATAACCATTTATACAGTAAGAGTCAACAATAAGGGTAGCAATTCTTTTACACGAACGATATAATAATATATACAGTACGAGACAACAATGAAGGAAGCAAGTCTTATACACAAACGATATAGTCATTTATACAGTACTGGTCAACAAAAAAGGAGCAAATCTTTCACACAAACGATATAAGCATTTTTACAGTATGAGTCAACAATAAGGGTAGCGAGAATTTCACACAAACGGTATAATTATTTATACAGTACTGCTCAATAAATATGGTAGCGAATATTTCACATAAATGATATAATTGTTTATACAGTATGAGTCAACAATAAGGGTAGCAAGTCTTTCACACAAACGATATAATTATTTATACAGTATGATTTAACATTAAGGGTAGCGAGTATTTCACATAAACGATATATTATTTATGCAGTACAAGTCAAGAAAAAGGGCAGCAAGTCTGTCACACAAATGATATAATTTTTTATAAAGAACGAGTCAACAATAAGGGTACCAAGTCTTTCACACAAATGATATAATTATTTATGCAGTACTGGTCAACAATAAGGGCAGCACGTCTGTCACACAAATGATATAATTATTTTTGCAGTATTGGTCATTAATAAGGGTAGCAAGTTATTCCCACAAACGATACAATCATATATACAGTAATGGTCAACAAGAAAGGAGAAAATCTTTCACACAAACGATATCATTATTATATAGAATGAGTCAACAAAAAAGGAGAAAGTCATTCACACAAATAATATAATAATTTATACAGTACTGGTCAACAATAAAGGTAGCAAGTCTTTCACACGAACGATATAATTATTTATACAGTACTAATCATCAATAAGGGCAGCACGTCTTTCACACAAACGATATATTTATTTATACAGTACGAGTCAAAAATAAGGGTAGCAAGTCTTTCACACAAACGATATAATTATTTATACTGTAGTGGTCAACAAAAAAGGAGAAGACTTTCACACAAACGATATCATTATTTATATAGAATGAGTCAACAAAAAAGGAGAAAGTCATTCACACAAATGATATAATTATTTATACAGTACTGGTCAACACTAAGGGTAAACCGTCATTCACACAAATGATATAATTATTTATGCAGTACTGGTCAACAATAAGGGTAGCAAGTCATTCCCACAAATGATATAATTATTTATGCAGTACTGGTCAACAATAAGGGTAGCAAGTCATTCCCACAAATAATATAATTATTTATACAGTACTGGTCAACAATAAGGGCAGCAAGTCATTCACACAAACAATATAATTACTTATACAGCACGAGTCAACAAAAAGGGTGGCAAGTCATTCACACAAACGATATAATTATTTATAAATTACTTGTCAACAATAAGGGTAGCAAGTCTTCACACAAACGATATAATAATGTATACAGTACTGGTCAACAATAGGGGTAGCAAGTTTTTCACACAAACGATATAACTACTTATACAGCACGAGTCATCAAAAAGGGTGGCAAGTCATTCACACAAACGATATAATATTTTATACAGTACTGGTCAACTATAGGGGTAGCAAGTCTTTCACACAAACGATATAATTATTTATATAGTACGAGTCAACAATAAGGGTAGTAACTCATTTACACAAACGATATAGTTATTTATGCAGTACGAGTCAACAATAAGGGAAGTAAGTCTTTCACACAAACAATATAATAATTTATACAGTACTGCTCAACAATAAGAGTAGCAAGTCTTTCACACAAACGATATAATTATTTATACAGTACTGGTCAACAATAAGGGCAGAAAGTCATTCACAAAAACGATATATTTATTTATACAGTACTGGTCAACAATAAGGGTAGCAAGTCATTCACATAAACATATAATTATTTATACAGTACTGGTCAACAATAATGGTAGCAAGTCATTTACACAAACGATATATTCATTTATACATTACTTGTCAACAATAAGGGTAGCAAGTCATTCACACAAACGATATAATTACTTATTTAGCACGAGTCAACAAAAAGGTTGGCAAGTCATTCACAAAAACGATATAATTATTTATACAGTACTGTTCAACAAGAAGGGTAGCGAGTTATTCACACAAACGATATAGTTATTTATATAGTACGAGTCAACAATAGGGGTAGCAAGTCATTCACACAAACGATATAATAATGTCTACAGTACTGGTCAATAACTAGGGGTAGCAAGTCATACACACAAACGAATACGAATAAAAATAGTCAAGTGAGATTTAACGTTTTGCACTTTTAGGTAAAAATGAATACGCTATGAAATGTAATATGCAGTGTGTGTACGAACATAAAGTACACCATGAGAACGTATAATGTGCAAGCTAATATTCGGATCTACTGGCTGTATCTGTGGTCGAATCACTCGACAATGACGTCACAGTGTTACCTGACGATGACGTCACATCCTCTGTTTACAGCAATACAAATGTATTCACAATATGGATCACAGACACAAACAATTTAAATGTGAACTTCCATGTTATATTTGCCTTGTATCACTCGTAACTTTTCTCAAAACAACAAGGTAAAACTAAAAACAAATGCACAGCACACAGCAAACAATACAGTGTATATTATTAATCAAACATTAGAGTAGAGTAGAGTCAGAGTAGGTTCAACTGGGACTGGGACGGTTACCCTATCGTTACGCTAACTAACGTCAGAGTAGGATAAACTGAGACAGTAACCCTATCGTGACGTTAACTATCGTCAGAGTATGATAAACTGGGACAGTTACCCTAACGTTACGTTAACTAATGTCAGAGTAGGATAAACTGGGACAGTAACCCTATCGTTACGTTAACTTATGTCAGAGTAGGATAAACTGGGACAGTAACCCTATCGTTACGTTAAATAACGTCAGAGTAGGATAAACTTAGACAGTAACCCTATCGTTACGCTAACTAACGTCAGAGTATGATAAACTGGGACAGTAACCCTATCGTTACGTTAATTAACGTCAGAGTAGGATGAACATGGACAGTAACCCTATTGTTACGTTAATTAATGTCAGAGTACGATGAACATGGACAGTAACCCTATTGTAACGTTAATTAATGTCAGAGTACGATGAACTGAGACAGTAACCCTATCGTTACGTTAATTAATGTCAGAGTACGATGAACATGGACAGTAACCCTATTGTTACGTTAATTAATGTCAGGTACGATGAACTTGGACAGTAACCTATTGTTGCATATTAGAGAAAAACCAATTTGTTGCCTAGAAATATAGTCAAAAACAAAAACGCTATGAAATGTGATATGTAGTGTGTGTATGTGCATAAAGTACATCACGAAAACGTATAATGTGCAAGCTCACACTCGGACTTACTGGCTGTATCAGTGGTTGAATCACTCGACGATGACGTCATAGTGTTACCTGACTGTGTCGTCACATCCTCTGTTGATGTACTTATAGTAGATTCTGATGTGACAGTTGTTGCTGAAGCTGGTTTAATACGAACACGGAATGATTTCAAAGAGCACTATATTTATAGCAATATAAATGTATTCACAATATAGACTGTTATCTTATGATCAAAGCATATATTGTTAATGTATCTAATGTAAGAATATCAAAAGTGACTACATGTTTATTCAGTTTTGCAACATGTTCCAATCAAAAGATACGGAAAACGTTCACAATTGGTTCTATTTGGTATTTTTCTGAGTAACAACCATATAGTCTACGTTTCTTATTCATTAAAATGGGTCACTTTTCTACGGCGGGTCACTTGTTCACGGAATTAAAGAAGAAAATTGGGTGGTGTCAATTTTCTACGGGCAACAGGGTATTATTTTAAAGGTAGAATAATGACCCCATGTAACATTCCTACGTGAAAAAATAACCCCTGGTAGCTTTTCTACGCGGGTCACTTTTTCATGTTACACCGGCCCTTATTGCGTAAGCAGCTTTAATTGGTCTTCAGTGATTGTATGATAAGCTTAGAGAAGCATGTTGATTTATTTACATAAAATATAAAAGAAAAATTATGTCTATAACTTTTTTTTCTATCAAACATTTATGAAAAATTGAAACACAGACAGTAAAAGATAATTTAGATGCACTTTTGAATGAAAAGCGCGATAAAAAAGTCTCGGGTGTCCTTAAATTATAAGTTAGTTGCTACTGTTATTTATTTGCTATTATTGTTGCTATTGTTATTTAGTTGCCATTGTTATTTAGTTGCTACTGTTATTTAGTTGCTATTGTTATTTAGTTGCTATTGTTATTTAGTTGCTATTGTTATTTAGTTGCTATTGTTATTTA
>JAUMGZ010237742.1:0-10771 GCA_032359645.1 Pododesmus macrochisma | reverse complement strand
ATATTATTAAAACAATTATGCTTTGTTAAACTTTAAAGGAATTCTTACACGTAAAGCTAAATACATAGATATACATCTTCTTTTTTGTTTTAAATAAAGCGAAACATCAACCAAGATTCTTCCAAATGTAAAACATGTGAGATATTGAGGGAGTTTTAGGCATTTAATCCGTCCATACTTGTGAAGTCATAACATTAGCGATACAATTTTAGAAATCATGTCCAGACTCTAGCACAAGGAAAAATTAGGTAATATAAAATCCAAATATTTAAAACAGAATCGTTGAATTTCTACAACTATTTATTGAGTTCTCGCACATATGAGACACGAAGAGAGATTTCCGAGAATACTTTATCCGCTTTCATTTTCACAAGTTCCTCAATATTAAGAAATAATGTCCAGAACAAAGAAATTAAAGTTACTACAGATCAAAAATAATTCAAAACATGATTTGATTTCTACAATTTCCATGAAATGAACTTATAACGTATGTAATGGTAGTTCTCGCATGTCAGAGACTAAGTGAGTTTTACCAGAATACTTCATCAGCTTTCCCTTTCACCATTTCCGCTAATTAGCGAAAACAAACAAGGCTCCCTGGCAACACCTGAGTGTTACCGATCGCGGGCAAAAGCTTTGAAAAATTTATGTTTTACTCTTCTCCACATGGACTTCTTCGTTCTTTCACAATTGTATTCTTGTCCAAATTTCATACTGACAGTTTATTAGCCAATGGCGCAAGTTAAATAAACAATAATATATTGTATATTGAACACTGAATGTCTTAACAAGGAAATTTGTTAAAAGCAAAAGATTTAATGTACAAATGCTGTGGAAAATGTTTGGCAAGGGAATACTGTTGGGTTCAGTTATGGTATACAGATGAATAATAATCTTAAAGTAAATTACCCTGTCCAAATTTTCCTATTTGATACGAGATATTTATGTAAATGTAAGATTATCATATACAAGCACAGGTATACACAAAGCAAATGATACTATGCATATAATTCTGGCTGCTTTGTGTGCACATTACTAATACCATTCATCAATATTTCTGTACTTCCTAAAACATTTTCGTAGTGCAAGTTCAAACATTTATTCATTGAACACATACAATTATTTTCAACATGTGAAAATTGCTGACAAGTGTTAAAAAGTTTTGTTAACATTTGAAAATTAGAAACAATACTGATTGTAAAAGTATTCCATGACCAGTATAAAGCAACATCTAGTATTCATAAGATACTTAGTTAACCTTTTCTAGAATAAAACATAAGTACTTGAATTCAAAATTGAGAAGAACATATATATACTTTAGGTTAACTGTAACGAGTTTGAAAGAAAAGCTCTTGTTGTCAAGCATTAATAAATTCACAGTAGATAGGGAAACCCCTCAATATGAAGGAGTATTGTTTTAGAGAAACGCTCCTGTTAATCTTCTAGTTTCAACAGCTTAACAGTACTGAGAGATAACATGAATACAGAAAAGCATACTTTCAATACATTTACTTTAAAAATGTTCAAAACAATTTCACATTTCTAATAAATTACTTCCAACAAACATTGACAATGACAAAACCATAACAAAGTACATTAGTTTTGTCGCTAATCACAGTGATTTTAATGTTACTTAAGATAATATAAACATACACTTTTCTATAATCTATAATATCTATTTTCGCCGTAATCTGCCTTTGGAATCTCGTTCAGATTTTTCTTCTATCTCGTCATCGCTATGGTAACCCTTGACATCAGCAGGGTATCCACGTGTAGCCTGCATTAAAAATTCGTCTGGTCTTGATTCTCTATTTTCATACAATAAAACGTTTAATGTCTCTTCATAAATCCTTGCCTCTGGAAACTCAACCTATTTGAAGAATTGTTTTAAAAACAACAAGTTAGTATAGTAATAATTATTATAAATAATGCATAAACATTAAAAATATCTTTAAATTTAGGTTTTTACAAATAAGAAATGAAAATTAAATAAAACTGATATTTTGAAATGCAATGAAGCCTGTTAACAAAAGTGTTTACCAAGTTGAATACATGTATTGATATGAATAAATTATCTCCCTTTATAAATGCACATTATTGGGCTGACTAGTGTAAAAAAATCAAGGGTTGGGGAAATATGGTGTGATCTAAATCTATCTCACTATCCAGCCTTCAGTAATTGGTTGATGATGAAACAATAAAGCTAAAGATAGTTAAGGCATTACCGCATAAGTGTAAAAGATATATGAAATTTGCTACATTGTTCTGATAATCATATTGCAAGACTTAAGTCATTCTCTGTGTGATATGTATTTTGTGTTTAAGTAATGGGAATATATTATTTGTTTTTATCCACACAGTCTTGATTTTCAAGATAGAACAATGAATCTCTTATGAACAATCCTTCATTTAAGGTGTCAATTGATATCAAAATTTCAACAAAGCAACAAAGGATTATATTGTAACACTTTTGCTACTATTCAGACGATCTATTAACCAATTTTGTAGTCTATTTCTCTAGTCTCTGCAGACTTTTGATATTGTCACTGACTCACTGCCACCATAGTTCTATTTGTTATAGATCTAGAACGTTAATTGGATTTACCCAGGCATGTTTGGGTAAAATAAATATAGTCATTATAATGTAAGTTCATATGTCAATATATCTTTTATACATCATACTTACTTTTGTGTGTTTCTTGTCTGTTCCATACACAATGGATGTACAACACACTTCAGAAATCTTTGTACCATGACCAAAAAATGACCAGCAACATATTTCATTGCTTCCTATAACATCTTTAACAAACAAAACTCGGCGGTTGAATCTTAACGACAACTTATCAAATAACTCCAAATTTTTTAATAAGTTGTCATCGGAATTGCTAAAAAGAAAATTATAAATACTTTCAATGTATGTCTATAAAATCTATAAATTGTTATTATTATATATGATCAAACTATTACAGAATATGGATGTCAACCTAACAATAAGTTCATAACTCTAATTATAAGTGGCATTGTTTTTGTATTGAAGAATGACAATAGATTTCTGCTCAGTCTTGCTGCAACAAATCAACAAAGACAACCACATGATGATGAATACTGACCTCTCACTAAAAATGGACTTTCTTTTAAATGTTAAAATTGAATTTGGTTGTGAAGATATTTTGAAAAAGATGCTACAATTTGTTTTATACATGTAGCTAAACTATGCATACCTCTCTCTCTCTCTCTCTCTGTTTAATAGCCTTAACCTTGCACAATGTTATTTGATGGGATAAGGATGCTTAAATTGTGTATGACATGCATAGTAAGACTTGTATAAATAAACTTTTCACACCATGATCAGTGAGTCATGATCAGTATATTATGTTTATACATGTATGTATACCTTAAAATATAACCGTATTTTACACTGAAAATGGTATAACTTATATATTATGTAAGAATTCTTGTTCTGTGTGTTTCACATCCAACATAAATGTATAACAAAAATAATTCATTTATCTATGGTATCTTAGATTTATAAAATGACTCACCTTGTGTAGGAATACTTGTTATTGTGTCTGTTACAGATAAGTTTAACAACAGGCTGGAATAAAAAAAAAAAAAACTTACGTCAAATTATAAAGTATACTTCATTGTCATGATCAATAATTTAGTACATTATTAAAATTGAATATTTGTTTGTTACAACAATAAATCTCAATAAAAGTTGTTTAATTAGGTACATGTAATAGCTATAGCTACTGAAGATATCTCCACATTAAAAAACCAAATGATTCTTTCAAATGTAAAGCAAGTTAAAAGTAACAAGAGGCCCATCGGGCCTTAACGTCCACTGGATTGGCATTTGTATACTTTTGACCCAAGGGTCGAAAATGTGAAAAGTTTACAACTGACAACTTACGGGATTTGTATGAGAAAAGTCCATCTTGGACCTTCGGTCGGTCCAAATGGACTACAAATCTATCTTAAATCTTTTGATGCTAAAATTTCTTTCATCTGTAACACTTAAAAACAAATGGACTTAATTAACAGATAACTTTCAAAATGATTTGCCTTTAATTATAAGTTAAAGATTGAAAAACAAATATTTTGCATGCAGGTGCAAACATTTGTCAAGGGATTATTTGTAGACTAATCAATTGCAATCAACAGGTGAATTATAAGTTTCAGCTATAGAGTAAATATTCTTGATAGGTTTGACTAAACAATTTGTTTGAAAAGACAACAGAATTATCGAATCTATAGTACAATAGTTGTGATACTGTACATGTAGATGTATTCATTGATTTTAGGACATTGCATCAACATTGAATGAAGCAGTCATTTGCGGAGCAATCAGAAATGTTATGGAACATATTGCCCTGCCCCCTACGAAACAGATTGACCTCAGTATGATTTCTGGCTACATCAATATCCCTGCTATTTATTATTTCTTTTAGTACATGTCATGCTTATTAAAAGAAAACCTTTTGAAAATGTTATACTTCTGGCTAGCAGCAGGAACCTTCGCTTATTTTTGGCCTTAACATGTATACACATATAACTGTCTACAATATGTACATGTAGTCTGGGGATCCAGTGTTAAAATGTTAGGGCCAAAATGAGCTACGGTTCTCAAAGCTAACTAATTAATATATATATAATGACAGGATGTATTTTGTACCTTCACAGTTGTTTGAAGCAAATGTTGCTCTTCTTTACTAGATGTTATCAACGGTACTTTACACACAAGCTCTATACCCAGGTCCATGGTTTTAATAGCTTCCTCCACTAGGGTCACTAAGTCCTGTACTAGATAGTATTTGGCTTCTTGTTGGAGTTCTAATAACTCTCTTCTTGTCTCAGGAAGGGGTATCGAACCATCTCGTAGATAGTTCAAGATAGCTCCAAAATATTTTCCATTCCTGTCTATCAGGATCCAGCCTTTAAGTGTAAAATAGTGATAACGACATATTTACATGGCATAAGTAAACAATGTAAAAGTTATTTTATTCAAATTGACAAATTTTTGTACCTATGTTTGCTTTGAAATTGTTATATCACCTATAGCCTAATATAGGCTTATCCAAAAGGAAATAACACCAAATGGGATTAAAAGTAAATCAGTGCCCTACATTTATCTATAAAACATGTCAAATTCAATAAAAGTCTACTATTAATTAAAACATTGCCCATTAAACTTACTTAGGGGCCATCCATAATTATCATCCTTTTTCCAAAGTCTGCAAATTAAACAGCACTCTTTTCTCACACCCCCCCGCCCCCCTGCAAAAGCGTACATCATCCTTTATTATACTGCTGTTTGTTGTATTTAACACATTAATTATCTCACTTGTTTTTTTTTTTGTGTCAAACAACGTAAGTTGTTGCGCCAATTCTCAAATGATGTAAACAAGGTGATCATCAATGCTCTGAGATTTAGAATACCCCGTATAGGAAATAAAGTGAAGCCAGATTTCAGATTTTGAAATGTTGCGATATCCAGAATTTTAAGAGTGCAAAAAAATGATGACAAGCAAACCCCCTCCCCCTAGCGTGTGGTTTGCAGACTTTCGAAAAAGGATGATAATAATGGATGGCCCTTATTTCTCTGCACAACTAATTTATCAAATGATCATAATAAATTTGCACGAAAAAGAATTACCCTCTGAATCTGTGAGCACTTCCATCCTTCCACTGAACATGGCCCTCAGCATTGTGTCTTGTTTTGTGAGAGTCCCAATGGTGGTGTAATGCAGGGTTCCACCAACGTTCAACTTAACATACTTGGAAGAATTCCCTTTTATTACAGTCTTGGTCTCCCCAGACATCATGAGAAGTTTGTGAAATGACTCTTAAAAGAGCTTTAGGTAAAACAGAGTCAGAAATACAAGAAACAACTGAATCTCACGAAAGTGTAGAGGACATCATTCCGGTTCCATGCTCAACTCGCTGTCAGACACTGAGACAAGGAGTGGTCAAACGTGCAACACTGATAAATGAGCTTCGGTCACTGCTTCATGTGTTATTGGTCACTTCCTCAGGACACATATCTGTCTTTAGAAGTATGCCCTTATTCTGACAGCAATGCAATTGATGATCCTATTTATACCCACTGCTAAAAATAGACTCAAACCATCAAAATTACGTCAAACGCCCTTTTAGAACAAGCAGAGCTGTGATAATTCCAAACCAGACAACCATTTTTTTCTACATATGAAGAACCACTTTTCATCGACAATAATTATAGGTTTAATTTCGTGTGTTTCAATATGACAATAAATGTATGCGAAGTTAGAATCGATTCATAATACGAAAGTAATCAAATAAACGATCTATCCTATTTTAGGTCAACAGTGCGTTTGAATTTCTCTATATTTTAACGAATATCTAAGCATTTCTTTGACGCTGAGTCCTTGACATTCCAGTGTTTCAAAATGGCTGACGAGGCGCTAGCAAGAGCTGGTCTACATTTTGACGATTTAAACAAGATAAGAGTACTTGAACCTGACGTTCAACAACAAACCACAGAACTTAAAGAAGAATGTAAAGATTTTGTAGATAGTAAGTCAGCATTGACTATATCTTAAAAGTTAAATTTCAATATTGATAGCATGGTCTGATTTTGTAAATTATGTATTTGTTTATTTTACTATCTTTTTAGTCCATCTGGACACATCCCCTGTGATCTGGACCAAAGGTCCAAGGTGGACTTATCTCATAAAAATATTGCGATACTGTAAGGAAAAGTCTTGATTTAGAAAACTAGTTTTCAAAATTAATTTGATTATATGACGACAAATTCTTTATTTCATACTGGATTTAACAGGCACTCTATAGCTATATAGAAAACTGTCTGAATAAATCTGAAAATGGCTATTTAATCATCAATGATGTTTTAGCAATTCAGAATCCTATGATATCTTGGTTAACGTTTCTTTAATAATTTAGGAAGTCAATGTCCTCTATTATAGATGTTGAGTTTTTGCCCTGGGATGTGACCTGTTTATGTCACTTGTTAATAAGAAAGAAAATTTTAAATGTTTATATGACAATAAAACCTTCAGCTTGTTGTTGGGCCTTGCATTCGCTATAACATCACCAATTGTAAGCAGTCTCAGCATCTGTATAAAATTGAACCTCCTTTGTTTAAGACTAAGGCTACCTTATCCTTATTAATTAATTAAAATGGACAGTATTAATTTGTGTTTTTGTGAATGCATACATTTGTATATCAGATGGTTTTAATTGCTACAAGCTAGGGTTTCAAATAAACCAACAAACTGCTGTAATGGTATACAAAAATTCCTGATTTTTCTATAAAATTACAGTTCGATTGTGTTGTAAACAGTTTTAAAATAAAACCAGCAAAGAGCATATTTACATAATAAATAAAAATAATGTCTTCCTCTGATTAGTAGGAATAGTCGTCTTAGAACAAACGTGTATCAAATGTCAATGGTTTGACTACCGGTAAATAGTTTTTAATTGAATGCATGGGGTTATGTTTTCTCTGTATTCCATGTCATGGGTGTAATAAAATAGGTGTTGAAAACGATTGACATTGACCCCTATGTTTGATATATGTTAAATTGTTTAATTTGACTGAATGCAACATAGTTTCAACCAGTATACATGATAATGATAATGTAAGCAGATGTTTTTTTAGCCTTTTTGTATTTTATAAAATAATCTTTTCAGAAATTGCTGATTTTCAAAAAATAGTTGGAACTTTTATTGACGTGGTGGATAATGTAGCAAAAGAAGTTGAAAAGGAAAAGATGAAGGTTTGTATACATGCAGATCTATAAACTGTTAGTTTTACATGCCTGTAAAGGAAAAGAATTGTCTCTTTCAAAAGCTAAATATAGTACACACAAAATATAAATATTTAGAAATCTTGTCATTTTAAAACATAAACTGATTAATAATAGACTAAGAGAACTTCACAGTCTTTAAATAATGACATGAATGTCCAGTTAACAGTACTTCATCAAACTAAAAGATTAAGAATAAGCTTGCAGTATATATATATATATGCCAAACATAAACCTTAACATGTCAAAATCAAATTAAAAGATTAAGAATAGGCTTGTAACTATCCAACATGAACCTTAACACATTCGCTATAGTATTCAATTTATTGTATGTATAAATTAAAATCCTTGATATATGTACTGTTATAATCCAAACTATAATTGATGGATTCTATTATAAACTTAGGAAACAGTATTCTTTCACACATGATCAGCTGTGAGGATTTTGTAATATTTTTCTATCAATAAATTAAAGAACTTTTTCTTTAACAGGCTATAGGTTCAAGAAATTTATTAAAATCCATATCAAAGCAGAGAGAAGCACAACAACAGCAACTTATTGCTTTAGTAACAGAAAAGAAAATGCAATTAGAAAGGTAAGTAACAACAACAACCATTCTCACAATCTACCTGTATTTTTAATTGCTCCCCTTTTCTGGTTTATGTCTGGAGCTTCTATTATTTAAGATAAACGGTAAATTGTATTCTGTTAGTATAAGTCCATTAATTATCAGTCATAGCATATATTGGAGTACGATAGTAGAGATTCTTGAATAGAATTGTTTTACTTTGAATTCTTGTGCTTAATATTTTTGTAAACTAATGATTTTAATGTCTCTCTGATTATTGCAGGTTACGGATCCAGTATGATGCTCTACAGAAAGGTGAAAGAGAACAAAAAGAATTTATTGAACAATTTACTTTGCAGAAATAACATCTACTATGTATCTGTGTCTCTCCGTCCTATCATGTGTAATTATTGTAAATAAATCTCATATTTAACACAGTTTTGTGTCTGTTCAGGTGTATCAAAGCTATGATCATAGTGGAGTATATAGAATCATTAAATATTGCAGAAGTAAGATTCGAATAATCAGAAATATTTTATTTTTTTAAGAAGTTTTGTTAAAATGATATACAATGCCAGTAAAGTGTCATTGGATTTGTCACAGTTTATTGGAGTTTTGGATATTTTATATAAATGAGACTACAGTTGTAAGTTGTTTTGGAGTCACTAAGCTTTTTTCCCTAGAGGAGATTGCTTTGTACCAGTTACGTTATGAGATTTGGCACTAGTTTTGATTATATGAATATTATGTATGTCCTGGTTAATTTAAAGTGAAGTTGATGGTTTTGTCTTGGATGAATTGAAGATTAAGTTTCTTGGTCTACCTGGATAACATCCAAGTGGACTTTTGTCATATGAATCCACCTGTCGTTAACTTTTCATATTTGTAAAACTCCTCAAAACCACTGTGCCAATATCAAAACTTGATGTTGATGTTTCTTAGGGGCCGTCCATAATTATTATCCTTTTTCCAAAGTCTGCAAACCGCACACACTAACGATGTTTGACAGAGAAAAAAAACAAGTGAAATAAATGTGTTTTATACAACAAACCACGACATAATAAAGGATGATGTACACTTTTGCAGGGGGGCAGGGGATTTGAGAAAGAGTGCTGATTGCAGACTTTGGAAAAAGGATGATAATTATGGATGACCCCTTACATTATCCACCTTGATAAGTTTGTCTGGTGTTGCCAAATTCTGCCCACTATGACTCGGGGCTTATGATTAATTGGTTGAGTCCTTTTTCACTTCTTGTTAAGATTCTATCAGATTTTTATGAAATTTGATATATAGTCCATGATTCCCTTTCAGATTTGTGCCCCAGATTGGAACTCCATAAATATGGCTTTCCCACATATTGTCAAAAACTGATGGTCATATTTTTACAAAAATTTTACTTAAGTGTTTCTTGCATGGTCCCTTTCAAGGTTTGTTTCTGACATTGATGAACTCTATTCAATATGGTTGCCATGATTTCTGATTTGCTGACATCTTTTCAACTTCTTGTCAAGAAACATTTGTCAGATTTTCAAGAAAACTTAAGGTAGATGTTCCTTTCATGGTCTTTCTTTAATATGACTGATGTGGAGAAGATTTTTAGAAGGCGTTAATGGTAGCCATCTTGAATTTTTCAAGAGATGCCATTGTCATTGGGAGTTACAAGAAGAATTTAAAAAAACAAAACAAGAGGCCTATGGGGCCTTAAGTCCATCTGGATTGGCATTTGAATATTTTTATCTATATAGTTTTGAACTTTGACCTCAAAATGTGTAACCTTTTTTATACCTTAGACTCAAGCCTTGAAGAAACTTGATTCTCCATTCCCTAATGTCACTACAAACCAAAGCATTAGACTCTAGGCCATCCAGCTTATTAGAAGATTTTTGATATTTTGTCAAATTTTACCCATTATGACCCCTATAGTGGCTCCCCCTGGGTGCTAAGCCCATTCATTTGAACAGATTCGAACACCCTTCCCCTAGGGATGACTTCTTCCAAATTTGGATTAAATTGATCCATTAATATTCGACAACAAGTCAAAATGGGGAAGTTATCATATTTGCTATAGTGTTGAACTTTGACCCCAAAATGCGTAGCCTTTTTTTGACCCAAGGTACACGCCTTAAAACAACTTGGTTTTCCATGCCCAAAAAAAGTTACTACATATCAAAAGATTAAGCTCTAGGCCTTCTAGCTTATAGAAGAAAAGTTTTGAAATTTGATAAAAATTTCCCCCCTTTTGGACCCCAAAGTGGCGCCCCAGCCCCTTCATTTCATAAAATCTGAATCCCCTTTCCATAGGGATACTTCCTAGCAAGTTTGGGTAAAATTGGTCCAGTTATTTTGGACAAGAACTCGAAAATGTGAAAAGTTAACATGTTTGCTATATAT